>JAZHYW010007093.1:0-113709 GCA_037355805.1 Ixodes ricinus
ATGTTGTAGGCTGTAATGACTGTCAGCCTGAGTGGGGAGAAACCCAGGTTTTGCACGAAGAAAAAGAAAATGCTAGGAGAGTTCTGAGGAAGACCATGCCTATTTTGACTTCTGGCAACTGTGTAAGCATACCGTCCTTGGCATGGGATAGTGATATGAAGCGTTTTTATGTCTTTATGGTCTTGTTTTGTGGGTTTTCTAAGGACAGTAAGGATTGTGCTTGAGTTGCCAGTCATCGCATGTGACTGGTCAGGCCCAAACGAAGTCGTCATGGTGGGTAGTTGGTGTGAGAGGAGGGGACAACATGTATCATTCGGATCTCACAGAGTGTCCGGCTCTCGGTAACCTAGTGGCGTCAAGGTGTTTCTTCGTTTTGGGTGGTGAGGGTCTTGACTTATGTATAAGAGCGTTCGTTGTTCAAATAAACTACACGCTGTTTTTTAGGCATGTTGTGGTTTTGTCCGTTTTTTATCGTTCCGTGTCGCTTATTACTATGGAAGTTCTTCACCGGCTCGCCTTTGTATTTCACCTTTCTTATCTACATGTCCAGCTTCGGCTTCCCGAAGAGTGCACCGACCTGATCTGAACGGAATCTAAAAACAGAAGACCAGATCTACAACCGGCAGTCTTGATGTTGCAGCTATCATTCCCATCCCCAACTCAATCACCTTACGTTTGAAGTTGCTGGTGCACAGCTATTTCAATGGCTCTCTTTCGCTTATTTGTTGGAGCATTTACGGTGCGACATAACAAGCAGCTAAATCCAAATGAATATTTTCGGTATGTGAAAAAACTCCTCAACTTGGATCTGCTCAGGTCAGTCTTGTCCCCTAACAGCGCGGCTACGATGAGCAATACAAACGTGCTGTCGCCAGAATATCATAGCACCTCTTGCTGAAAACGTTCTGCGTCTGTGCAAGTAAATTGAGCACAAGTTTGTGCTCAAGTGTTGTTTCCGGGCATATGCGCATGAACTTAAAGGAGGAAATTCCTGGCGGCGGACAAGCCACGATGCCATGAAGTTATTTGCGGGCGAATAACAAAACATTCAAAGAGTTAGAGCTGAAAAGAAAGTAAGACTAACTAAGAGTCGCATTGTGTCGAAATGCTCTAATAAAATTAGCAGCTGCCTATTAAACGAGAGCAAACAACAGAGGCTTTTCAGCTGATGGCTCCTGACTCGCGTGTGGTAAGTTGTGGCTCAATATGCGTGTCAACATTTTGTCAAGCCGTTGATTCACAAGAAGAAATGCCAGATACATATACTCACTTCTATCTGCGTTAGGGCAGTACCCAATTAATTGCCAAAACACCAAAAATCCTGCTCTAAAATAGACATAACTTTGGGTCGCGGAAATTGTTATATTTTTAGCATGTGTGGAAGGTCATCGTGTAGTTATTAGGCTAGACACTGAATACTACACAAGGAAGATCTTTATTGTTATATTCGTAGTCGAAACATGAAACATGCTATGAAAGTCAATAGAGATTGTCAGACGAAAGGCATTGTTTAAATCTATATCAAATTATCTAGTTCGGAGGCATAACTGATGTTTGTGAAAGCCTGAACTGCGATTACACTATCTTAATTACTCCGTATCAAATGAACAAAAATAAACTCAAAACAAACAGTATGTCCGTACGTGTACTGTACCAAGTTTTGTGTCTTTTTGTAGCAGCAAAAGGTGTAGGGCAGACATTTTTTTCCTAAAGAGGGCAATTCCATATAAACCTCTCCTCTATATCCGTCTTAACTGACACCTTCCACCGCCCCTTCACCTCCCATAACTTCCGACTCCCCTGCCATTCATCATCTCAAGGTTAAAAAGCTCTGCAGTAAAGACAACCTGAGGAAATACCCTTTCGTCAATTCGGATTCGTGTATGTGTGTTTGATCACCTCTATCGAAAATATAAGAAAGAAACACATTTTAGTAGCGAGGGCTTATAGTCCGATAGGCAAAATATTTTCCAACCAGGGTGAAAATTCTCCTCCCCACAATTCATATTTGCCCCTCTCCCACTGCTATCTTGACAGCGGGTGCTTACATTAAGCTTATTTGAATGGTGAAAAGTTCTTACCTCGGGTGCCATGTTGTGCAGTAAGTCTTTGCTTTCTTCAGCGCACTTTTTGAGAAAACCTTAAAATAGCATCATTGTCGGATTTCTGCTAACTGTGTCACGTGGTGCACGTACACTTGATTACTTCATCGGAAATTCACCGGCTGCTCAAACGTTTTGTTTTGTATTGTCATCGACCAATTTTTCTATGTTTCTTTCTTATATTTTACAATACAAAGTACCGATGCTTAAGTGATACATTTTTATAGCATTGTACTTAGGTATTTAGAGAAAAGAAAACAAGCATTTGTGTACTGCCAAAAATGTCTCAATTCAGACTGTTCTACGATTTACGGATAACACACTAAAAATGCCTAAATCGCTGCTGTCGCAGTGCTGACGCTTGACGAAATGCGGGTTCATTTATCCCTGATTTTGTGTGCGTTTACGAGGCGTCAGATACATAAAACCACACACGCGGCCGACCCAAGAGCCGTTTAACGTGCCGTGAGTTTACAGTAGAAGGGGACGTGCAACACCGTGCACACATCACCGCCATTTACTGAGAAGAAAATCGAGCGAACAAACGGAATGAAAGAGCACGACGGGGCTTACGCAAGACTCAAAAGCGAAAGAGGGCGCAGCGAACGAACGATTAGAACCAAAGAACTCGGCGGGAATCTCGGCGCGACGAAACCCATCCAGACCAGTCCATTCCAGTTTGGACGAGTAGAGCCCAAATCGACGACCATCCAAACAAAATACGGCTGCACATAGCAGTGAACCAAACCATTTAAATGGATACACATCTGGAAGGCTTGGTTACACAGTGAGCGTTCCACTTGGTGTAGTTCACTCGGTTTTATGAGATTAAAAAGTCATCTGAAGCCTGTCAGGGAAACTATCTTATTATATTTCGATGCGCTATACACAAAGTCGTTCATTATTAAGTTTAAAAAGCTCTTTGGCAGCCATGAAGGGTATTTCCTAATCACCACCTGATAAACGGTCGACACAAATAAGTCAAGATTTTCTCTTATTTAATACACAGCATTTCTTAATTGGGTTTGTGTTTTTGGTGTATTTGGTCTTTGTGCACAGCATACGAATGCGATCGCAAATACCATAGTGAAAACCATGGCTCGTTTGCTGGAAGTTGGTTAATTTCAACCAAGGCAGAAAGCTAACCGCATTTTCCTACCAGGGAGAATATTAGGTCACGTAACTAGCAGAACAGGAACGGCGAAGAAACATGGCAGATGCCCCTCCCGTGCGAGCGTCGCTCGATTTGGAACTAATATGTCGTAGTCGCTGCACTACCGGGTACGTTTGTAAGCACTGAATGGTGCAGGAGGCCTTCGCTTTGCCTTACATCACTTAAATCGCAAAGTGTACGCGAATGATCTGGCCCCATGTTTGTATCGTCTTCCCAGTCTTACCATTCCTAAGCCTAAACGTACGTGTCAATGGTTGACATGGCAACGGAATTGGAATCCGAGTTGATTGTCTTGACTCGATCTGCCGGACATTGATGACATGCAGAAGCAGACCGCGTGTCAAATTCCCATGGAGCCCAAGTACACGATTTTCATTTTATGAAGAAGATGTTATGTGCAGTTCTTTTATACTGGTCAGCCATACATGCTGCCGGTGTGCCGCCCGCCTTTAGCTGCTCACTTCTTTGTCATTGTTTCTAGCACTGAATTTCGTCGTCCTCTTCGCACATGGAAGGGCATCTCAACGAGACTTGTCCTGACTTCGGACAGCCAAACATTGAATACTTGCCAAAGATGGGCTTGTTTTCGTTTACCTTACCCATTTTTTGTACCACGAGCAAAGAAAAAAGAGCTTTCCTAAAGCTCAAATGTATGCCGCGCTGCGTCGCGAAAACCCAGCAGCGCGCGTACCCTGGTCCCGCCCATTCCAAAAAGTTTTCCACGAAAGTCACTTATATCCGCTACAACCAGTAGGTGACACGAGCTAACACCCCTAAAAACATGGAGCTGTGGCGCATAAAGCCCTAGTCAAACTTGGCTAGGTAATTGTACGTACCTAGTAGGGAAAGGCGGTTAAGTTTCTGACGCGGTTAAAGTAAACCGGCTTCGAGCAAAGGGACCCACGAGTTTATTAATCATTAGCCACGACAGCACATCTTTCATGGTGTCCAGAATATGTCTATTGTGCCGAATGAGAATTGTTGATGCGACGAAACACTGAAGCAAGCTAAAGGTTTAATAGAGCGAACGTGTGCCCAAACGAAATAAGCTTGAACGGACGATTACATGCGTCGATGGCGGTGTAACAGTAGGATCGAGCCCAGGCGTGAGACTGGCTTATACGGTGGTGGTCGTGCTGGTGCGCCGTTCAGGTTTTACCTCACCTAGGTTAGCCTCGCCCCTATTAGCTAGCATGGGCAGGTAGACGAGCTCAAAAAGAGCTGTGTTCAAAAATAAAAAAACTTCCTGTTTTGTTTTAGATACAATTACAGGCGGTCGATCAAGCCAATGTCCCGTGGGAAGCGTAGCAGCACCTTGAACACTTTCTGGCACTTCCGCCGAACTCCATCTGGGAAGAGAATATTGACTGATGCTCCCGGATTATTCATGCCGATTTTTTTCATAGAGCACTGTTCGTTGTGCTTCATATAGCCGGGCAGACGCGGATAATGTGGTGCACCGTCTCTTCCTCGTTGCACTGCGAGCACTCTGACATCCGCTGTATTTCCCATCTTAACCAGAAACGCATTCGTGTTGGCTGTGTTTGTGCACAGGCGTCGCGCAAGGGTCTCCGCCGACCGTGACAATCCAGACAGGGCTCATTTTGGCAGCGCCGGCTCGTTACTTGCATTTAGAAGGTACCAGCGGACGTCAAGTGCGGACTGTTGCGGATTTGCAGGTGAAGGGACAGCCGGGATTTCACAGTGAGCAGCTGCGGCGAGCCTATCTGCCTTGTTCATTCCCTTTGATCCCCGCGTGCCATGGAATCCACTGGAGCCACGCTGTTGATTCGTGTGCTCCCAACGACGCGAATGACTTTCTTATGGTGGTCGTTGCTGGGTCCCAGCACTCTGCATTCGCAATCTTCTGGAGGGCGCATCTCGAGTCGGTGAGCACTACCATCTCCTGTGGTGGCAACAGGGTGGCCGCTTGGAGGGCTTTATCGATGGCCACCAGTTCGGCTATCGTGAAGGATGCGGGTGCTTGAAGTTTCCTGCCCCACTCCCAGCCTTTCTCTGGTATAGAAGTAGGACCCAGTGCTGGAGGTTCTTGATCATGTTTACGAACCCGTCCGTGTAAATTCGTAGCTTTCCCCTATGGTGTTTGTCCAAGTGTGCTTCAACTGCTGCTCTGATAGCGATGCTTGGCCTATCTTTTTGGAACGCAGGTGCCTGATTCTTACGTCACTGGACACCTTGATTACGTCCCATGGAGCCATCCTTGCTTCGTCCGTCGTCATCGATAGTGGATCCGTCGACAGTGTGGAACTCTTCTACCGCCTCGCTCCATAGCGATTTTCTCCGGGCCTGGACTCGGTGTAGGAACCTTCTACCGGGTGGGTCATTGACAATCGCGCCAGCTGGTTAAGTCTCCTTCCTCGGGCCTGTCTTGCTAGCGACTTTGCCCCCACCTCCAGAAGAACCGCGTCGTTCCTGGTGCGTTGGGAATCCTCAGTGCTGTTCGTAGTCCGTGCCGATGTTGCTATTCCATCCTCTCCAGGTCCGTCTGAGATGGGGCCATGTATGGAAGTCCATACATTACCCTCGACGTTACGAGCGCCATGTGGGCAACTGTGATGGTCCATTCCGTGCATCCCCACGCGGTTCCCGTCATACGGCGAACAGCTTTCATGGCAGGCCTGCATATTTCCGATGTCGCTTTTACGCTTGTGCCCATCTCAACCTGTTTGTGAAGACGATTCCCAGGAACCTCTGCTTGGTGACCTTCGTGATCGTTTTTCCCTGGCAACATGATACCTGGCGGCTGAAACGTTCTTCTATACCTCCGTACCGGCATCCAGGCGGTCTTGCTCTTTGAATAGGACAACACCGATTTAGTCAAGAACTTGTGTACTGCTTGCGTGGCGTCTTGTATGCTCCGGTGGATCTGCATTGTGTATATTCCTGCTACCCAGAGGCACCCATCGTCTGCATAGATCGACACTTGTACCGGAGTGCGGTTTGTGGGATGGCGTTCGGTAGTCTAGCCATCTCGATGTTAAAGAGCACAAGGCTCAACACGCTTCCCTGTGGCAATCCTCTATGCAGCACTCTCGGCGAGGAAACTGTACTTTCGGGCCCGATCTGAATCTTTCGCCCGGTCAAACAATTTGCGAGGAACTTTTGAATTTTACCGGTCAGGCGAATCTCGGTCATTCTCTTAAGGATTGTAGGGAGCGGCACGCTGTCGTGGGTTCGTTCCACGTCCAAAACCCCCGCAGTCGTGTCCCTCCGCCTGTTCTTGTTGTCCACCATATCACTTGTTAGGTCCAGGATACTGTCTTCGGCAGCCAGCCCTCTCCTAAAACCGGTCATGCTGTTCGGGAGACAGTGATGTTCTTCCAGGTACCAGCATATCCGCGCTTGCACCATCATCTCGAATAACTTGCTTACGAACAACGTTAGTGAAACTGGGCGGTATGACTCCACCTTTCCTCGCGGTTTCCCTGCCTTGAGCAAAGGCACCACCATTGCCTCTTTCCACTCGTTTGGGACGTTCCCGGAGTTCCATATAGCGTTGAATCATTGAACAAGGGCATCTTGAGCTTCTCCAAAGAGGTTCGTGAGTGCTTGGTATGGGACTCCGTCGGGTGCGGCTGCGCTCTTCTTCCGACATTTGCGAAGGGCACTCTTAAGTTCCTGGACTGTGAACTGGGCATCGAGAGGCCCCGATGCTGTGTTTGGTATCCCAGGTCTTCCCGACGCCTCTGCAATGGCGTACAGGGCGCACAGACTCTCCGCTGCTGCTTCTGGTGTTTCGTTGGCCGCCAGCGCTAAGACCTCCAAGGACTGTCTTTTACGGCTTTTCCCAGTCATTGTCCCTAGGACGGTCCACAGCTTAGTCATGGACGAGTGCGCGCTAGCATACTTGCACATGAGCTTCCATCGATTCCTGACCAGCACCTTTGCTGTCTTCGCAGCATGGCCGACACCCTGTTGAAATTGGTCTTGTCCTCGGGCTTTTCCGTCCGGCGGTACCTCCTCTGCGCCCTGGTTCGTGCCGCGTGAAGGTTTAAAAATGTGAGGTCCGGCTTTGTGAGCCATCCTGTGACGAACGTAGTGTGTGTGGCCATCTATAACTCTTGAATTTTAGCTGCTTGAATTTCTTTCTTGGCTCAAATCCAGCGCTGCTCGAAAAACATCCCAGTTTGTGCACGTCTGCAAGACTTTCCTCGCCCCCTGACACCCCTTGATGCTGATGTTACTGGAGAAGTGGTCACTTCCCCATGTGTCCAGGGTTAGCTCCGACTTCATCTCCAGGGGTGGCGAGTGCACTGTCCCGGCAAGGACACTGATTAAGTTCGGAGGCCTGAAGAACGTCGGCCGTCCATTATTCGACACAGCAAGTCCCATCTTCTCTATTATTGTCATAAGGGCGTCCCCCCTCCTGTCTGTTCGAGCGCTTCTCCAAGCCACATTATGTGGGTTGAAGTCGCAACCTATAAGCAACTCCTCTGTTCGGTCCTTACACCATGCCAGAATTTCCTAGTTTGGCAGGTCTGTGGCATTCGGTCGTACATATCCAGAGAGAATGGCGAACGTTTGGTTCCCGATGCTCATCCTTGCTCCCACGAACTCTGCTGAGGTCGTGCAAAGTTGTCTGGTATCGAGTTGTATATGCGGTATTACCCTCCGTATAAATAATACCGCGCTTCCATGTGGAAATCCTGATATTTCCTGTGTCGTTAGTATAACGTATCCAGGTTGCGATCTATTGCCCGGCAGTCCCGCTTCCGTCAATGCCAGCACCGGGCTTGGTTTATGCAGGCTAACCTCACTGTGCCTGGTGTTGAGGCCTCTGGCATTCCACTGTAGGACGGTCGGTGCCGTTCGAGTGATTGTGTTGCCTCTGGGAGTTTGTGCTGCCATCCCGTGCCTTGCTTTCTTCTACGTGCTTTCCATCTAAAAGACCGCCGCCATGGAGGCCCTCCAGGAAGAGAAGACTGTTTAATGTTGTGCGGAACCCCGATGGCGGCAGCAGCTCGAAGTGCCGGCGCACTGTGTTGAACACCAGGCTGGTGAATTTGCTCAGAGTAGACCGTTCAGCGGACTATGGAACTGACGTCGCTGGCTTTGGCAGTATCCCCTGTGGCTGGGGATGGTAACGTGGCTTCTTTCTGTCCGCCGCTGGATTTAAGGGGGGGGGTGCCCTGAGTGACACTGCGATAGGTGAGACCCCTCGGGTGGTTGTCCCTGCCGCTGCTGCGTGGGTTATCGGCCTATCCTGCCCCTGCCGGACTAGAACTGCCTTGTGCCCGGGGTCTACTTCTTGCGCGGTGGTCTGGCTTTTAGGCTGCGAGGTGGCCGTTCCGGGTTCCTCTAGATGTTGCTTGTTGCGCCTTTTTGATTTTTCGTTGTTCCTCGACTACCTTGTCAGCTTCCAGGAACGTGAAGTTCTCTCGTACCTCGATCTTGCAGGTCTCCTTCTTCTTTTGAAGCTCTGGGCACTCCGACGAGGTTGCATCGTGCGCTTGCTCGCAGTTTACGCACTATCTGTGCTGAAGTGCATTTTTCATCACCACGAAACTGTGCGCATTTGGGACAAACGGCGCTGTTAGGGCAGGTTGCCTCTACATGTCCGATGCGAAAGCACTGTCGGCACTGTAGAGGACGCAGAATGAAGGGCCTAACGCTGTGCCTTAGTAATCCAATCTTGACATGGGCAGGAAGCATGCCCCCCTCAAACACAAACATGACAGCTTGCGTTTTACCTAGGCGCCTAACTTGCACGACGCTCACTCCGCTGCCGATTATCTTACTCAGTCTGTCTTCGGAGATATCGGTGTCGACGTCCGAAATTACACCTGCTCGCGAGTTCTTCGAGCGAAGGAGCAAAGCTCGGACAGGCACCCCGCACATTTTGGTCAAAATGAGGAGCTCTAGTATCCCTACCTCCGTCCTCGCATCCGTGGCTATCATGTTTTTCCGTGTATTTACTCGTGCCTCGCTAGACTGGTCGGAAGCCAGTGCTTCCAGTTCGTCCGGCAGCAGCTGGCAGTTAATTTTCCTCAGGTTCGTAGCGGGAACAGTTGTCGCGAACAGAACGGTGCGTGCCGTATTAGGAAGTTTCACGCGGTACCTTGGCTCCATTGAGATCCTTCGTGTCGAGTTCTCTTTTTCTTTCTGCCGATCTGATGTGAAGTCGCCGTCCTCCTTGCTTCCGAGAACGCTGTCGTCCATGGCCCCTTCGTCGTCTTGCTGCATTGATTTTCTGTGTGCAAACTCGCCGGAGCTGCTCTCACTCAGGTTTCGCTTTGCTGGCGTGGGGGTCGCTCCCCCGTCCGGAAGTTGGCTGGCGTGGGACATCGTTTGGAAGGCCGGAACCCGCTGTACAGGCTGCTGTTCCCCGTAAAGGGCGGTGCCGCCCGCCATGGCCAAATGCCTACGAATTTCCTATCCACTTTTAGAATGCACCCCCGCCCTCTGGACAAGAAACGAAAAATTTCACGTCCCGAAAAAACCTAGCGATTCAGTAGATTCGACCCATGAACCCGGAATTCTTGGCCGGCTTATACGGCCATCGAACGTGCATTTCATACCATAACATAACGAACGTCGGAGCGCAGCCAACGCTACGAGCCGACGCGTGAATCAAACAACGTAGAAAATGTAACGTCACTGCGCTCATTACTTTTTTCTGTGGTGTGTTTTGTTCTTCTAACAGAACGAAGCACATAAAGTGTGCTGTGACGTTCCGTATTTAGTCCACCATTGTGTACGGATTCCACACCGGCCAACAGGGTGCAGTCTTCCTAGACGGTCTATATTCTGCCTCAATCCTTCTCCAACTATACAATCTCTACATGAACAATCTACATGGTTCTCCATCCTTCTCAAACATTCTACTTAGAAAAAAAAAGGTAAATGGCATTCAGGGCAGCGAATCGACCACGAGCCGCCTGAGTGTGAGCCCAGCGCGCTGCCGACTCAGATACGTAAGCTTTTTTTAACTTTTTTGTTTATATGCACGACACATTCACTCCGCTAGGATGCTAAAACCGCCAACCAGTCTTTCGATGGCATACCATGGATTAAAATGGTGTCAGGGTAACCGAAATGTCCAGTACTGGAGCGCTGTCACGTTGTTCGCTCAGCGTCCCATAAACCTCCTTAACATGAATTGCGCTTTCAAATAAATAATTCATTGCTAGACGAGGGTTCACATCGGCCTGTCGAAGAGCTATCCTAGTTCTTTATAGACTGTGAAGGCCCAACAGCATTAACATGTCGTAAGGCACACTCTTTTCGCTTTAAATGGGGAGGAAACGAATACCGCACGTTGTTATCGGCAGGTCCTTTTTCAGGGCACGTTGCAGAATGTCCCACATAAAAAAGCATCCCAACACTCTAGAAATATATGCTCTACAGTTTCCGGTTGTCGACATAGGAGGCGGTCCACCGCCGATGGCATAAAAAGGCCTTTCTCTTGAAGCCAAGGCTTTACGGGGAGTGTGGCACAATGTAACTGAAAAAACAACGTCTTTAGAGATTGCCTTACCGGCATCCCCTTGAGTCTTTTGAGGAAATCTTTCCTTGAACCATCCCAGTATATAAAGCGGCACACTGGTATTGGCATCAATGTGTCAACAATATCTTTATACGCACGCTTCCGTGCGACGACACTTAAATACTCTAATGAGAAACGTACTTTTAAAAACTGAAATGCCCCAACCACTTCCAACAAAAAGCCTCATACCCTTGTTCGTTGAAGGTCGCCTGTGGAAACAACAAAGTTATGCAAAGCATGACACAATTTGACTTCCACTACGGCCCTAAGAAATAAATATTTTGATACCGCTGAAAAATAAATCAAGAAAATCCTGGCGTAGTAACAAATGAACAAGACCAAGCCAATCGGCACGTAGGCACGCGTCAATATATTTTAACGACTCACGGTGCTTCGTTGAGACCGTATTCCTTGACCTTGTCATGATCCCGATGAACGTCCCACCAGACTACTTCCAAATTGCGTTTCTTGGATTCGCGTTCTGCGAACCGCTCCACCGCCTTCTCGAGATCAAAGGTATCTGGTTCCCCCGCTGTTCAGGGAAGCAACTGTTACACAGGGTTTTCTGATGCAATGAACAGACAGTTTAAATTAATATCCACTGTTTTCAAATTAAGTTGTCATTAAATATTCAGCTCCCCGGCATTATTTGGTACATAATTACAGGCACCACCCAAAGATAAAAAAGGCATCAGTATAAATTTTTCGCTTCGTACTTCGCCATGCTAAAATATTTTAACAATTTGAATCAATTTGTGATGACATATTATCGTTGTAGTTCAGACCTGTTGAAATATGTTCATTGAAACATAAGCCTAAATTAGACATATGCGTCTGAATGTGACGAGTTGCATTACCACATTTTGCATTATACAACCATACGTTGCGCGGACTTCAAATGCGGTGGAATCGGCGTGCAAAAAAGCACTTTATCGCTTCCGGTCTTGAGCAGAACCTAAAGTTTTGAACTATTTTCCAAGTCCAGTCTAGGCATTTTCTATGTGAAACGGTGGCTTATAACACTGACACAATCGTTTTAAGCTAAGGGTAGAGGAAGAATGCGTACAGAATTAGAAAGTGTACGCAAAACGGTGGTAGGCCAGGGTCGTAAGCAGCCTTAGGAAATCGTAACGCGCTCAGTCACATACAAGCGGAAATGACCTGATGTATGTTTTGTCGACCACTCAGGAATCACAAATTCAAGCGCACATCAAGGAACAGCTCTGTCATCCACATCTTTGATACATTTTGTATTGCTCTATTGAATTTAGTGCACCTTTATTGCCGTGGTGTTTCGCTTTTTCTTTTGTTAGCAAAAATCTAGCGGTTGTTTAGCCCGAAACAACACTTGTCTTTAAAATGTTCTCACTGTTTGCGAATTTAAAATTTGTAATAAGATATAACTAATAAATATGCTCCTAACCACTCCAAGGTAAGGACTCAGCAAAAATATAAAATGTATGACTGCAAGAACAGGCAGCTAAGTACCTGAAACACAACCTATCAAATTCAATGTCAATAAGAATGTTTTCTCACAATTTTGTTTATTTTGGCGTATGAAACGTTAGTTGTATGTCCTGCAGAAACCAATAAACTATATGTAATTTAAAGCGCTCAGCATCTGTCTGATCTTCAGTTCCTGTTAACCCTTTCGTGCCAATCTCTTTCTTAAAAAAATACATATAACTATTCCAGGCTTCATTCAGGAATATAAAAAAACAATTTTCGAGAACAATAAAAATTTATTTGACTGGTCCCATTGTGAAATGTTGTGCCAGGGTAATTTTTGGCTTTTAGTTTTCTTATTTAGTATAAAATTCTTTGAAGCAGTTTTTGCTGAGGACTAGGCAAGCATACATGCTGCATTTTCTGCAGTATGTATTTCTGTCAGACATAAAAAAATATTAGCTCCGAAACCTTTTTACCGAATCGTCGATTTTGGTTTGGTTCCCTCCATCCAGGCGGTGAAAAAACCAAGAAAGCGTCGGAAGTTTATTTTTCTATAGACTCATACCAAACGGAGTGCCACGATAGGCGGCGGCTCAAAAAGAATTTAAACAAACAAGTGAAGCAGAAATATTAAAAAAAGCTACGCAAAGATGTGTAAGCAGGCCAACAGACTGTCATTCACAAATGTTTTCCCAAATCACTACGAGTGCACAAATAGCAATTGTGTTGAATGTGCACACTGGATATCATAATAAAATAACATGGTTAAGTTTCGAGCAAAATCTTCTGAAGAAGCAGTGACGCGAGTTACCAATGTTGCTTCTGAGCAACAACAGTTCGTATTCCACGTGGGAGTTAGCCACACATGAAATATTACTATCTATGCTTATGCACCATTGTCCTTGTAATTCGAGATAACTTTCAGATCAATTTTTATAAACGAACAATGCAGGACGTGATATTTAGTATCGTGTCCACATTAGTGGCGCCTTTAAATACATATGACTGTTAACCCAAACGAAACGTTTTGTAGGTTTGGAAGAAGACGCACGTGGCAATCTACGTTGCCTTGGGTAAAACACCATAAGTTGCTTGAGAGCTACAATGGGCATTTCTGTATGAAAGCGACATTTTGATAGCGAAACAAATATAGCTTGCAATGTTGCTCCTCGGTAAAATGGACATGAAAGGGTTAATTCCCGTACTATCCCAAGCTCAATGGAAGGATGTAAAAGTTGAGAGTTCCGCTTACTCACCGGCTTGCTGATGGACCTGAAATCATGAGAAATTAATACATTTTGGTGAGCGAAACGTCTCTAATTAGGATCACCACAGTAAGTTTCTTGATATTTAGCTTGAATAGAAAAGCGCTCCTATGAATCCTTTTTGCACCTCTTGAACATAAGAACTTCGAATGACATTTATTTGAACGAAATTTGAGCCACTAGAGAATTTGCTCGGAATTCATGTCCGCGCGTTTTAGTCGGCTGGATGTGGTTCGCCGATTTTTCGGCTACTTTTACTATGAAGGTCCTTGAAATTTTTGTTTGGCAGGAGTATGCGAGGGGGACCCAAAAGTGGGCGGTATAAATACCTGAAGGACGCGCCGTTCGTAGTCCCAGCTTCCGCCGCAGCGCTTAGTTGCACACATTTCAAGACACTTTGCCGACAGGCGTCGTCTGCTAAAGTGGTAGCGGCATGTTGTGATTTTTTTCCTCTGGCGCTTCAAAATCATTACTCGTGTTTTTGCAATGTCTTATTTAAAGAAACAGCGTGCGGCCGTAAAATACTGTTTTGTTTTAGTGAAAACGGCGGCACAAACTCTTGTAATGTTTGAGACAGCTTACAAATAAAATGCTATGATGCAATCTCAGGTCTACGAGCGGTGTTTTCGCTTCAACGCCTTAGAACTATTGATTGACGGCCAGCCTAGTTCAGGGCGAGCCTCAACCGCCTCAACTGGTAAAAACGCAAGAAACTTCGGAAATTGTTCACTCCGAGTTTGTTCCTCCTTGTAAAACTGTTAAACAGGTATTTTACCTGGGAGTTTTCCGACGCATGCGCAACACAGAGAAGTATAAATGCCCCGATTTCCGGGAAAGGTCTGAGTGGTGGTTCTATCACGACAATACCCAGCACAGGCTCCCCTGACACTGCAACAATTTTTGAGCAAAAATGGCATGAAGTACACCGCTCCCCCCCCTCTCCCCCTTGTTCACCGGATTCTCGCCGCGGTTGACTTTTTCTGTTCACCCGTTTAAGAAAAAGTCTGGAAATGTAAAACGTTTTTTGAATCTTGGAGGTTTTCTAATCAGATATTGCAAAAGATAGGGAATGAATTTGAAGTGCTTGGTATAAAAAAATTACAACATGGCTTTTTTTTTCCAAATTCACAAGTTTTTTTACCAGCAATCCTACCGTCGAGAGGTGATCCTCCAGTGGGTTATGAATCACTCGGGCGTTCATGAGAATGAGGCTGCCCACTCCTTGGCCTGTTACACATTACTAGGACCCCTTGTGCAGGAGTGAGTTGGTATCTAGGAGGATCTAATTTCAGAACGGCCTGAGCGACGTGAAGCCCTGGGTTACTTATGCGAGTCTCAGAATCCTTTATTCCTCCAACCTATTCTTATCTAGGTTAGAAGGTACCTTATGTCGCTAAGCTCAAACCTCTTCCCTCCTTGCCCCCACCTGCTTCCCTATTACAGATTACTCCTGGGCGCCCCAAGGGCTCCCTCTGCAGGGACTTTCCAAATACCTCTAATTTCCTGTTGGACGACCCTTCCACCCTCCACTCCAGCTCCAATTTTCTCGCCTCCTTTCCCCATCATCAGCGTCCCGGGACACTGGTGGTGTGGCTCATTCCCCCGGCGTCCCTACTTTTCCCCTTCCAGCGGGCCCTCATCACTCACGTACAGACAACACTCAAAAGCCCCGAGTGACGAAGGCCAGCATGGCCCCCTCTTGGCCCCGGACTGGACGTCCCTTTCACGAATAAAGATGGAGCACAAACATGTCGCTAGAACTTCGTGAAACGACGCCAGTCGGAAAACTTACTCGGAGGGGGTGCCGCTAAAACTGTTAGCGGCGGAAGCTGGTAATACGATCTGCCCGTCCCCCTGAAATTCATTCTGGTTACTTATGGGCCACCCCCGTACATGTTGTTTTTCTAACTGAACCATTGTAACTCAAAACAGAAATAACGTGGTAATTTTTTAGAAAATGTACATTAATTGTTTTGGGGTAATGGGGTTGTAACACCAAAAAATAAGATAAAACAGCTCATAATTTGCAATCCTACATGTTTGAAATCGAAGCGTTTTCCGCCTTTCAGGATACCGATTAAGTATCACCGGGAACAAGTTTATCTGGCATTGCATTAAAACCTAAACCCGTGCATTCTTATTTGTTAACTTTATAGAATTGGAGAATAGTCTAGCGGACAGCTGGAACGAACGTTGGTGTACTCAGAATCAAGATGTCGAACTGTTCATCACTTCGGTTCGGGTGCGGTATTTTTGTTTTTTGTTCCGCTTCGGTTTGGTTCAGTCATGCATTAAAAATAGTTGTTCAGTTACAGGCCTCTACTCTAAACGTTGACCGGTTCATATTAATTTGTATATCTACCTAGACTATTGCCCATGCATTTTCTGCAGCCTTTGCTCAGCACTCACTACTTTCAGTAGTGAAACAAAAAGTCGAGGTGCAATTTTTTCACGACAAACAGAAAACGTCTTAGAATAAGAGATGTATCATATTTTGCTCAACATATGTGAACCTCGCTGGATCATCGCTCATTCCACTCACACTGTTACTACGGGCCCCAGAGCTGGTCATGTTTCTGTAATGCAGTGTATCAGATTTTACTCCCTCTAAGGTAAATGTTTTGGTAGCATACATCGCTATGTTATCAAAATTAGAGTGTTGGTTGAATAAATATAAAATGTCCATCAAATGCGATACGAAGTGAAGTCACCTTATTACATTGGATTTCGTCCTGCAAACAACTATTTTAACTGAAATCATTAGGTTGCAACATATCTCGTGTATCTGTTTGCAGCTGCTGCTTTCAGAAATAACGCTTGAATTACCTTAACATAACAAGAACAAATTCAATTTAGGGTAATGTAGAAATTCAAACAAACCCGATCACCATTATAGTGCAACATTTTTCATATATTGTAGATTTTAAAATTTTCATTACAATTTATTGTGTCTTTCTTTCTTTCATTCCCCTGAATTTTCCTGGCTCGATTGGCCTACCTTTGAGTCAAGCGTCGAAGACTTAAAAGTTACATTAAAAGCCTTATCACGCTGGACGAATGCTGCTTGCAACTACTTAGTCAGACGGTCGCAAATTTAATAAAATGCGTTGCTACAAAATACTAGAGATTAAGTTGAAAGCGCGTACTTTATGCATGTTAAATGGGCCAAACCAGAGAGAAAAAAGTCTTCCTTGATTGGAATGTCTGATGTATTATGTTTCTGTCCTATTTGTCGGGGGAAAGTGCACGAATGAAAAGAGCAGAAATAGTTAGTGAGGAATTACCACGCGGAACTAGGAGGAATGGGCAGGAAAGCGCTCTCGGTAACCCAGACAATTCAGTGCAGAGGCTTTGTATTCGTGTGGTGATGAAGGGAAATACTCGCAGCGTCACGAAGAGGAAATGTTGTGACGTAACCTGCTTCCATTCAGACCCCGCCCTAGGCACCACCTGAACTAAAAAAACAACTCATCCAAGCACTGAAAGATTAAGGGTCATCCTGCACTGTATGCACTACCCGAAGTAAGAACACCACCCACCTTAAATGGCTACCGCCCTTAAACGTGTTTGGCAAGAAAACGAAGCTTGCAGTGAATTTTATTATTTGTCTATAAAATTCGCCTTCTCTTTCGTTGGGGACCATTGTGTAGTAGCGGCAAAATAAAACAAAGAATAGCTCATTCACCTCTTGGTATAGAAAGCTATAGATGTATGCCTCCGCTCCATGCAAAATCGCCGACGCCACGTTGTGGTCCATATAAGCGCAACAATTATTTGTTTGTTGAAGTACTCTTTACTTGTCTACATGTCAGTGCCGTTTATTTGAATAACACTGCGGTGCTCACGCCTCCTCTTTCCGCAACCCGGAAAAACAAGGGCGGCTCACATTTCATTACACTGAACTTTTTTCTCATGAGCCGCTAACCGCAAGATTCCATAGGGAATTCGTTCCAGTTTAATAACAAATGTTTATGTAAAGCTTCGGTTTACCTCCAGATTATTCAAAAATAATATTTTTGATTATCATTTCGATTCGGGTTGCGGTTCGGTTTGACAGCCCGCTCAGAACAAAAACTGGGAAGTGATGCTAACAAGCACGTAATGTAATATGAACGACGCAACAGATATTACGCGAGATCAAGATCGCGGAGGGTTCCAGCATAAAACCTTACATGATTTATCTATCCTAACTCGGGAATCAGGTGCCACATAGGTGGCTGCTGAAACCCAAGTAACAAGAAAGGCACACTCACCAGCACGAGTAGAAGTGCTACAGCGATAAGACAGGAAAATGACGAGGCCATGCTTGGAACTCTAGAAATATCTGCTCTGCACCTTGACTCAATATGTGCGCTTTATATGGGCTGGATATCACGTGTCATTCACCCGCCGCTCGTCATCCACGTGACTGTACCTCTTGAATAAGGAACGATAAGAAACGGCGTGAGACGAAGGACTGCACCATAGATTGTCTTCTTTCTTACAACGAACTTCGGGCGAAAGTATCGCTATCGCTTATCGGCGTCAGACTTTCTCTCTGGCTAGACTCCTTACAACAAGGGTCAAGCTGGTTCATTGTGCGCTCTTCCGGATAAGGTGAATGGACAAAACAAAACAAAACAAGTAGCTGATAATCAAAACAATAATAATCTTTGTAGAAACCAGGCCTAAAACAAAGTGTGTTTAATAAAAGTACAAGAACGTTTAAGATGATATATCAAATTAATATAATTCTATAAGATAATACTAGTTATAGCTTCTGGTACGTTTCTTTAAAACTCATAGTTTTTTTTTAACACTGGAGATAGGAAGCACAGTAATATACATGATGGGAAATCTGAAATATTTTCACATGTCCCTGCCTAAAGTTCCATTCAAATATGTTGAGCAGAATGCTTCCTGCATTTTTATTACAAAATGTTCGTTTTTAGTTGTTCCGGACTACAACGGAGATATTTATAGACAGTTGGATGTAATAATGATAATACCATAAAAATTTCACGAACCAAGGTTCAGTTTATTCGGTGCCCGGAATTACGTGTCGCTCTTTGTGCTCGCCAAAACAAAGAAACACTACCAAAGACATAAAATATAAGGACAACATTATCGTGAAGGAGCAATTAAAACACGCTTACAATGGCGGCTGTTGCCCAATAAAAAAGAACCGCTGTAGAAACACAACCGGGAGCGGACAGACACTGTGTAGCCAGCAGATACCCTAGTGCCCAGTAGTTTCGGCCGGCCATTTTAACTACACAGGTATCAACTGTAGTGACTGTTTACTTCGCCCAGCCTGTTGTGATTCGTCGGAAAGCAGAGGGTTTGTGTCAGTTACTCAGTTTCGCAACCTTACCCAAATTGTCCTAAATCCAACACGAGATGATTTTGTTATTGATCTCTTCTTTTCATCTGACCCTGATTGTATTTCCGCTTATAATATTCTTGAAGATATTGGCGACCACAGGATTGTCCTTGTCGATTCAACATTTTCTCCGGCTCAGTTGGATATCATATAAAAATGTTAAAAATATTCTAAGATCGACTGCCAAAGACTTGTTGTTCTCTTTTGGCTTTTTTTTCAAACGACTTCTTGAACCTTATCGACAGATGGATTGTAGCAGAAATCTGGGTTATTCTTGACGATAAAATCAATAAACTTTTCAAGTAGTGTATTACGTTAGCTTTGAATAACAAAACTTAACCAGCCCCTGGTTAAGTAACTATCATAAAAAGAATTCTGAACAGAAAAGCCAAGTCAAGGCCGCATTTAAGTCAATAAATACTGGAAGAATGTTCTAAATACAACGAAAGCGAAACGAATTACATATTATAATCGACAAAATTAGTTATTATTTCTTTAATTACAACCTGGTTAACATATGTATCTAACCAACGCTCGAAGGTTCTGGCAGGTGGTCCGGCCTAGAAATTAAAACTCCTACCCATTATCCTTGAGAGTAGTGGAGCGTGTCACCCCATGGCTTACCCATATTTAACTCGGTGTATAGATCAGCGTTCAGAGGCAAGTCATTCTCACTACCGTTGGCCTTATGTCCTGCAGACACTAGTATTTTTGGTATTCAAAATGTGCGGAACTCCAAGCGCCATCGAACGCTTGCGTGCTAACTCAGTTTGTAGCGAAAATGACATGTCAAACCGTTTTTAATAATTACCAAAGATAAATTATCTATTCTCTTGGGCCGCCTTTTTCAAGCATAACTTGATTCATCTGAATTTCCCCATGATTGGAAACTTTCAAAAGTCATCCCCATGTTTAAATTTGGACACCGCAATAATCCATCTAATTGACAATCATTTCTCTTACAAGCATCACAAGTAAAATATTCAAGTACGGCATCTACTCGCAAGGCATGAACCGCCTAAATAACTTCAGCTATCGTCACCATCACCAACTTTATTTTCGGAAAACGCTGTCTTGTGAAACTCAACCATTTGAATTTATATCAGACGTACAAAATACCTTTATTGACTATAGTGTACTAAGGATCCCCTTTTTATTGATTTCGCTAAAGCATTTGATACTACCCTTCATCATCGTTTACTCCTGAAACTTTCTGAACTAAACAAATAGTCATGTTATATAGTTCGATTTTATTATTTCTTACTAATCGCAAGCAGTCTGTCTTATTTTTAGAGCGTGGCTCTTAGGCGCCCGTTTCCGTGTTTCGCGGCGTTGGCGTCGGCGTCGCCGTCGGCGTCAGCGTCGCCGTCGGGGTTGGCGTAAACGCTCTAAATATAGCGGGATAATTGACGTCACGTCACCTCAACACCAATAAAATGCCCCGCTACGTTTAGCGGGGAAATTCAGTTTCTCCGGAAGATTTAGTGGACAAATTCAGTTTCTCCACTAGATATAGCGGGAAAATTGACGTCACGTGACCTCAACAACAATTCAATTCCCCGCTACGTGACCTCAACACGAATTCAATTTTCCCGCCAAATCTAGCAGAGAAACAGAGTTTGTTCATGGGTGACGTGACATCAAGTCATGTGAGGTCATTTTCCTGCTAAATTTATTGGGAAACTGATTTGGAGCAGGAGGGGATGGAGGAGGTGGAGGAGGGGCATACCCTCCTCTCCGTACCCTCCCCTCCTCCTCCTCAAAAACTGCGCTTTAATTTCGCATTACAGAGATTGGTAAAAGTCTTTAATTTTTAAAGATGACACCTCATCCTCCCCCATTACGGTGAAATCCGGAGCTCCCCAGGGCAGCGTCATGGGACCACCTTTCTTTCTCATCTACATAAATGACCTACCTTTCCTAATCTCGCCTTCTGTGACGCGTTTCATCAACGATTGTGTTGCGTACCGCCGAATTTCTTATCCTAGCGTCCCATAGTTTTTTCAACGAGACATTGATATCTTTGGTGAAGGGTGCTTACATTGGCAAATGAACATATTGTTACTAAGACCGAGCTTATTTATTTTTGTTCTTGAAAACACTACATTTCTTTCTGCTCGATTTTTTCGACGTCAGATTTCATCTGTTCCCTCATATATGTACCTAGGTATCACTTTCACCGAAGATCTGACTTGGAATGCTCACATTGATAATATTATTAAACAAGCATCGAGAACAAGTAGATTTTCTACAAGGCATTTGTACTTAGACAACACGACAACTACTGAAAGACATTTTTCACCTGTATGAAAGTAAACGGGTGCATACCGGTACCCGTTTAGCCATTATGGGAACCACGTGTTTCCCGCATCCCTATCTAGGCCTGGCTCAGACAGGCCGTGGAGCGTCGCCATGTCGGGGCGCGTCCCGGATGCGAGGCGAGGCCGTATTTTCTTGTGGATGGCTCTTCCTCGTCCTTCTCAGGTGATTTGCCGAAGGCGCACCCTGTGGAATATTAATTCTCGGACGCGTCCGCCCCTCCGGGGAGCCAACCTACATCCGACCACCCCGGGCGCGTCCATTCCCGCAGGCTATATAAGACAGCCCATATCCAAAGGCCAGGAGCGACTCTCGCTGGAGGAGGCTCTGCTCGACGGAGCCTTTCCTTCTTTACTGATCCTCCCCCTCCGTAATACTGTCAATAGCGGCAACGCGGACTCCGACTGGCGATCCTGTCAAAAAAGACAGCGCCGTTATTTCTGACATTGTTGGACCTCGGGCCAACGTACGGCGTTATCGTAAAATAAACGCGTCATCATCCGGACCGAAGGAACCTACTGTGTTTCTAGGCGGTACCCCCAAAGGGGAACCTCACAACATACCGGTCACCCGCTTGAGCCATACCGGTCACCCGTATACGAGCCATACCGGCCACCCGTTTGAGCCATACCGAGATACTCGTTTGGGCAAATGTGGCATTCGTTTGGTCAAACGGGGCACTCGTTTGGTCATGGTGGGCGCCCGTTTGTTCAAACAGGAGACTAGTTCGCCCAAGCGGGTGTCTAGTGACCGGCAAAATGTGCCGGTTTAATAAAGCGGCTCTCGCGTTACGCAGTGAGTCCCTTTGGCACTGAAGTACAGAGCGGCTAAACGGGCATGCCTGTTTGACCCACAATGCAGTTTCCAGGAAGCTATTCTGAATGACAGTGCACATGTCGTCAGTGGGTGTAAAGCAACGACGTATAGCAATCGCAATGCGAGAGCCTACTGCGCCTTGATCTGGCCGACCGTGCTCGCTCTGCTGAAGTGTGAGCGAGGGACTGTCAAGCAGCGTTAGCTTGCTGGAAATGCAAGACGCTGCTTTGTCGTCGCTAATCCTTTGGCTTTTCGAAGCTTCAACCTTCAACTGCGAGCGAAACGGCCGTATAACACCAGGAGGGGGGAAGGTGCCAATTCCCATGCACCTTCCTCCTCAGTATTTACGGCGCTCCGTGGTGGCCGCAGTGTTGCTGCATTTGTAGGTCATCTTTAAGTTAGAGCTCGCAGAGAAAATCTGGCCACGGCGCAACGCCGATGTACGCTGGAAGCTAGAGCCGGTTTGCTTTCGTTGTTTTTGTTTGACCGGACAAAATCTGGCAACAACGCATGGTGCCGCTATTGTTTTGGTCTGAGGGGACGCGAGACGCGAGCACATAGCGAAGACGTGACCGGAGGCGTGCTTCTGTGATGTTCCCGGAAGACGGAAAGTATTATTCGTAGTCGTCATCTATGCTTTGAAAGCGAAAGGTCCACGAGTGCGCAACCACAAGCCAAGGTTCACGATAGCGCTGCGTTGACTTCGGCGATCTCGTTCTGTTTGGGGCAACACGGCGATGTGACGAAGAGCCGAAATGTTCGTGGTGTGTGGTGCGGTGCTTGGAGATAGAAACCCACACTAACACAGAGCTCAAATTGGTTGTTCTGGGGTTGAAGTTTAACGGGTTCAGTCCCTTCGTCGTCAGCTGATCCGGTCCAGCTGGTCCGGGAGGACGCAATGAGCATTTTTAAAAGTAAATCTTCCTTCATTCAGTTTCAAAATTTGTAAGATTCCCGACGCATACAGTAAGTGAAAAGCTGCGGGCGTTTTCAAAAAAATTACTTCGTTTTAATTGAACAATGGACTTTGGATTGTTGTCCTAAATCTGCCGTTTTTATGCTTCGTGTTGTTGGACTGCGTTTGCACAGCGACGTGTTTGCACAGCGACGCACACCGCTTGAGTAGATGATTCAGTCCTGCAAACGACCGGTTATACAGAATGTCAGGGAAACTTAAGTCACCACCGAAATTTTCCTGTAAATCTCGTGTGAGTTTGTTCCGCTCATCATGCGGTGTGAATAAATTAGGTACAGATTTCCTACCTGCCCACAGATGCATGAACTGAGACCATTTCTTGCGTAGTGAACATAGTGCTTTTTATTTATTTTGGGAAGAGGCGTTGGTGCATTTATTATGGTGCAATCACTTAAAGAGTTGAGAAATTGGGGAGAGCGAGAAAGCTTTTCCAACTTTGTCTCCTTTCTCGCCGGCACTGCCCCTAGTTTCAAGTTTCAGTTTTAGTAGGCATACCTACCAGCAGGTACAAGCTGCTCTAAAGCAGGTAAAAGACAGGGGAAGTCAGGACGGTGCGGACTCCGTGTTTTGCGCTTTTCGCAAGCTGACTGGGTAAATGCTTTTGCGAGGTATGCGGAATATGCAAACGATTGTGTTATGCCCGTCGTTTGCGTCTCCAGCAAAACGAATAAGATGATCTACGAAGGCACAATCACAAGCCAAGATTTACGATAACAGTGCGTTTGCTTCGGTGGTCCGTGTAGTTGTATTATACCCTGCTCTCTGCAACACCGTGTCATGACGACGAGCTGGAACGGTCACGGTTTGTTCTGGGCTACCGGTTGACAGAAACCCGCATCGCCCGCAACGGCACCGAGTGAACTTGGGCTGTTGATGCTCAAGCCTTTCATCCGCGGCTTGTCGCCAGCTGATTCTACTGCTCGAAGGTGAGGAAGCGGTGAGAGTGACCTCTGAAGTAAATGTAAATCCTCGTTTATCCAGTTATCCGTTGTTAAAGTGTGGAAGATGTCCAACGTGTACTGAGGGCGGGAACTACGAGCGTTTTGCCTTGCTTTTATAACCGAAACCAGAGCAGCAAGATAAATGCCTTGCGTACTCCAAAATGACGGAAGCAATACGTTTCGACAGGTCGAGTACGTCACCGCAGATGTAGGCGAGACGGTGCCCATTGTTTAAACGCTTGCAGTATCCACGAGTGGCACCAGGGAAACGACGTCAACGGAGAAGGAGCTCGCGATTCAGCATAGTGCATTGCCACGGGCCCGTGAATTTTCAATGTTAGAGGAAATGGCGGCATAAAAATAGTAAAAAAAACGCATCAGCGCCACATGAATGATCCCGAATAACACCGGTCACGAACTCCCAAGCCCCACCACTCCACTCGACACCGACAATACATACGACAACAAACTGCATCAAAAGGCCCCAAAAGTGAAGGCGTCTGCTCCTGTACGCGTACTGCAACTAGCGGAAGTGAACGGTTGAACGGATGTCCTTCACAAGAATATATAAAAAATGCTTTACGCAAGAATAACTTCCATTGAATATTGAATACATAATGATAAAATCCCAATAATTAGTTCTTCTGTCTGATTCAAGCTAGTCGGACTGCTCATAACACTGGTCGAGCATGAAAATAACAAAAAATTGAACTTTTTCATGGCCGGTTTAAGATTTATTGTTAATACGTCATTGTTTTTCGCAACAGACTAACATTATAAATTTTGCCTCCATACTTTTTGAATGCAAACATTTCTTACGTACGGCTGTCCATTGTTCCGTGTTTTGTGTCTTCTATATATCTGTAACAGTCGGCGACCAAAGAGCTCACCCGCACATGTCAAGCTCATATACGCCGAGTGGAGAAAAGGATGTTAGCAGGAAGTGTCGGGTGCAGTGTCGTTGTTGTGTTTGTGTATGTGTATGTGTCGGTGCTGTGAAATACGTGGTACTTGTGTTTTCTGCGATGTCTGTAGGGTTGCTGTCTACTCGTGGTCGTTCTCAGCGTATTAACAGACTCCTGCTTTTTTTTTCACTGGCTGCTAGAAACCTCACTAGGTGGCGCAAGTTACCACTCGATTCTAAATAGTTTGCTCGAGTTTTTATCTATGTAAGTCTGGTATCCGTTTTTTTTTATCTAGTGGTTCGGTCGTAGCTACCGACGCCACCACCCTCCGACGACGCACGTACGTACCTTTGCACGTAGCTACGTACGCAACTTGGAGACTGTTTACTGTGTATAAAAGACATCGAACGAGAACAAACGCGTCCTGTGTTCTTTCAATTCGGCTGAAAGGCGCGCGGCTCGCTGGGCTCGTTTCTCGCCTGTTCTCGGCTGCTGGCCGCCATGTTTTATGAGCACGCTTATCCAACACGCTCAACCGTGTTTGCGGAAGGCAGACACGGTGTAGCGTGTTAAGTTTACACGGCACCTCGTGTGTAGGCCAATAACACACATGGCTGCGTGCAAAACGAACACATTTTGACGTGTCCACTATGGGACAACGGTTTACACGTCTGGGCGTGTTATTTTTGCTAACCGTGAATGTGCTTGCGTGCGGTCCACAAAAATGTTACATGCAAGATCTGTAATTACCGACAAATTACGGTATTTAAATTAACACCTCCAGATGTGTGAGAAACTAAATACTGGTCTCCTATCTTAAACAGCCTAATTCTTAACTTTCAAGCGTAGGGTGCTGCCGGCACGTGAAGATGGGCAGAAAACTGAAAGCGACAGAGATAAGACGTGCAAAAAAAAATGGGAAAGGAAGCAAGCGACGTTTCGAGAGCACGTTCTTTGTCAGACTATGAAAAAAGTGAAGGAAGCCATGAAAAAGAATGCTAGGGCCCTCGCAGCATGACTCCAGAAGATAAAGAAATAACAGAACAATACGAGAAGGGCAAAGCATTAAACGGCAACCACATGGGGAGACGAAGGTCAGGAAGAAGGTCAAAACTGTTATAAACGGGGAACAACGGGGGAACGAACGAAAGCGGAAGAGGGTGTCGACTTCTGAGGAAAATTAAGGAAAACTAAAGGAAAGAACGCGAGCGCTATTGGATGAGAAAATATATGTTTATTCATTCATTTTCAGCTAGAATAGTGTATTTAAGAAACATTAGAAAAATATATACCATGCTGTTTGTTTCCTTAGACTAGAGTAGCTACGAATTGAACTGCGATTGAAATTAATTCTAGAATATCTTATGATGTAACTGAATAAATGGTATGTTAATGACCAGTTATATGTCAGAGTTGTAGGTGCTACACACAATGTACCGATTTACGTCACTCGCAATTGTAATTAAAATGAACGCGTTAGAGACTTGAGTTACATCAAAATAAAAATAATATGCTACCATTAGAGCAAATACGACAAGGGTGCAGGCGAGCTGGTGGATATTAACCATGTCGAATTAACCTGAGACTGGCGTGCGTAGGGAAGAAATATCAAAGCATAGAAGCGACAGAAGATAGGCTGGACGACGTCTGAAACACTGCTAACACGTTTATATAGTCAACCTCCTCAAATATAAAATTCGAAACCGGTTTTTCCAAGAATGGGTTGTCATTCGAGGATTTTATTACAGTTTTATCAAACGGCCAATGGAATTGTTTATCAAAGGCAAAACAGAAGCGAAACAGAAGTCAAGGAACTGCTTTGCTGGAATCGCATATTTTTACGAGATTTCTCACAACTTGATGGCATGCGCGCGGCAATTCGGCGTGGACACGCTGTTTGGTTCAGATTTCAGCTTAAGCAATTTGACGCTATCTCAAAAAGGTGTGAGTGAGTGCGAAAAGGCCCATCGGGTAAAATCGGTACGTTGCGAGAATTGTGTCGTCTATGAAATATCATTGGAGTGCGGGTTTAAGTACGTAGGGCAGGCGTCACGCTGTATCAATGACATATTAAACGAAAAAAAAATGTGAAGCAAAATGCACAAATCTAGGAAATCGCGAAACATATTCATGAAGGTAACACCTGCACGGCCCTTTTCTCGGAAACTGAAATCATACACAAAGAGAGTAACGATGTAAAGAAAGTAGTAAGGGAGACTGTGTGGCTAATATTTCTGAAAAATTGTATAAGTAAGGCTCCGCTATACACTTCGGAAGCAATTCAAAATGCTTATTAAAAATGTAATGTCATTTTTGTTTTGAAGTATGGAATGGAAACCCCCGATTATGATTGTCCAAAATAACCGTAAAGTGTTTTGAAGGATTTTTTTTTGACGTGTGTTGGTCCGAGGGTTTTTCTTTTTTCCTTTTTCTTTTTTTGCAGGGTAGTAGGTGGAGAGGGAGTCTTTTCAATCACAAGTGGGTACTGTGTTTGGATGGAAGGGGAGAGATATCCCTTGTTTCAAGCTTGAAGAAGGATGGATGTTGCCTTATCGCGTCGACCTGTAATGTTGTCCGCATTCTTACATTGTGTGATGTAGACTGGCGCTTGAACTGTATAGACTTCGGCCTTTGTGTTGGTGGTAATGACCATGGGATTGAGACTATATAAGGCGGGTGAGGGGGGGGACACAAATAAACACTTTAGCTGAGTTTGAGACGTCGTCTTACCCAGTCTCAGGTTAATTCAAATTGGTTAATGTCACCGTTACCTATAAAAAAGTAATGCACAATACTTTTGCGTTATCTTGTTTTTATGAAACCACAGCGTTTTTCGCCAATTAAACAAAGGGCGTGGGCGCGGTCTTTTTCGCGCCAAAGTCCTTTGAAAGTTTTAGCAACGTAAGTAACGTAACTACTTTATACTTCACGCATTTTAGAAAAATGTCCCAAGTACGTTACTACGTTACCGAAAAAAGTGACGTTAAGGCCGTTACTAGTAACGCGTTGCCGCAATGTGCATTGCAGTGTCGCCAAGCTGGACAAAATGTCACTTAATTTTTATGTGTCAACTACTCATGCACCTTGTGTGGCTGGCACAATATTTAAACGTTACTGACAAATCGATTGTATAAATGTGTTAAGAATACACTAAAAAATCATTTCGCAGGGAAAGAATAACATATTGCTTTTAACTGTCATGACGCTACTCTACACCACCGTGTGTTATGTTGTTTATCAAGCTTGTCGTTTCTGAGAATAAAAGAAATAATCAATAAATTACCGTTCACTTCCCAGAGGCAGATAGCATCGGCATCTGGAAACTCCAGTATGAGACTCAGGGCATACAATGCGTGCCGCTCCCCTGATACAGCTCTCCTGATAAAGAAAAACGCAGCTATACTTATTTTCTGTGTCGCGTCACTTACTCTCTTTGCGCGACCATGCGATTAGATAAATGCCATGGCCGGCACTTGTCCCCATATTTCCTGATAAGAGGAGCCTCTATAATTGTCGCGCTGTTAAGGCTACATACTTAGCTTTTATAGCAGCGTCCCACTAGAGCGACAGACAGCAACAAACGACAGCGACACACGACAACGAGCGACAGACGACACCGACGGACAGCCTGTTTGTCGGAGTCTGCCGTCCCACCTGGCGGACACGACGCAGAACACGGGGACAAGGAAACTTGTTTCCTAGTGGGACTGGAGTTGTCAACAAAACACTTCAAAATACACAGACAAACAGAGTCTGGCGACGCGGTTTTCGTGTTTTGCTCTTTGGGCATAAAACGAGCCGACAAACACGGTGAAAGTGGAGACGATTACTTTATTTCTTGACTAAAGCTTCCGCTTCTCTTCATTTGCCGTTGGCGACTTTCCGCAAACAGTCGTGACAATCGACACCAAACTTTTTCCGAAATAGAATACCCAAATCGTTCCTTTTTTGGGCCGTTCGAGGCATTCTAGGTGAGCGCCACGGAATTTCACGCCGATTTTGAGGATGTTTATAACTTCATATTCGAATGATCGAGGGCAGGCGTTTTTGGTGGACAATACGGCATCCCGATTATCACAGAACGTGATGACAAGTCTCTCGTCTGCCGGAATGGCTTGCCGCGGAACGTCGTGTCCTACTTCGTGGTGAGCGGTCTTACTTTGGTCAGTCCTCGCACATGGGTGTATCCATCCTGATGCAGGGGCGTAGACTTCGGCGTCTTGGAGCACCACCTCGCGCACCAAGTTTTCGCGAGCAAAACCAGCCACAGCAAATTCCCTTTCGCAACACGACCGCCCGGCGCCAGCCAGCAAGCCGCGCCCGCGACCACTACGTGCAATCGAGGGACCGGAACTGCGGGGCCGGGAACGAGGAGTGGCCGCCAAGGGCTTTTCGTTCCGGGAGTAAGGGTAGAAGGGTGGGAAGGGAGGCAGCAGAAGACATAAGCGGGCGAGGAGGATAAGTTTGTCTTCGAGAGATGTTCCTCAGTGGGACTGCTTGCTGCGCTTCAAGTCTAACGACAGACAAGAACTCGTCCATCGTCGATCGTTTGTCGGCGCTTGTCGGCGATTGTCGCGGGTGTTGGTCGTTGCAGTGGGACAGCATCGGCGACACGGAACTTTGTGGTGTCGTCGGACAAAAACCGGTGTTTGTCGCTCTAGTGGGACGAGGCTATTAGTATGACTCACGTAGAGCAATAAAAAGTTCAAGAGTCCTGCTGTCGAAGTTCAAGGTCAACTCCATTCCCCTCAAAAACGTTCGTTTAACCTAATACACCAGTGGGGTGAGAACAATATTTGGATGAAAAAGTTGGGGCTCCAATCTACGCTGTGAAGGTGGGTGGTCAGCGCAGCTGTTGTATCGACCTGCAACGATTGGGGACAATGGGGAGAAATCGATCACAAAAGTAATAGAATATAAGTATCTAGGCGTATTATTCTGTCCGAATCACTCATAGAACCTGCATGTTGATCAAATATGCAAAAAGACCATGCATCGGCTCTGGACTTTACGAAGAACTCTACGAGACGCTTCTCCCCAAGTTAAAATAACTGCCTTCAAAAGCTTGGTCTTACCAGTCATGGATTATGTCAGCTCAGTTTGGGAACCCTACACCCGTCAAAACATAGAAAAACTGCAAAGAGTACAAAAGTAAGGCGCTTCGCTTTATTTTTAATGACTACAGATCAACCACATCAGTTACAGAATTGCGAAATAGAGCTGGGTTTCACACGATTGAACCGCATATGAAAATAAATCACCTGAAAATGTTCTTCTCAATTATTAGCGATTCCCAGAAGTTAGACAAACAAAAATATATACATTTTTGGACTCCGAGATTTGTTAGACATAAGCATAACAGGCATATTGATCCCTATCCGCACTTTTCTGATGTATTTAAATTTTCGTTCTTTGTGAGATCCATAGATGACTGGAATAGTTTGCCTGAAACTATTGTAAATATTTCCAGCGCATCTGTGTTTGAGAGAAGCATTGCCTCGTATTTTCTGATGTAATGTCGTACCGCATATTTTGATTATGTGCTCTTTTCCACTGTGTACCCACTCCTGCCTTGGCCAGTCAATGGCTGGGAGAATAAATAAATAATTAAATAAAAATGCCACCGCTGGTTGCAGCACGCTGCCGCTGGTCATATTGCCATTTCTTTTCCATTTGCCGCTCTTCATATTCATGCTACTCCTCGGGAGTCCTAACTATGCGTGGCCTATTCATCGTGGTGCTGCAGCAACAATGAAATCAGTTGCTATACTCCGTTTCATCTTACGTTTAATCGCAGCGGATGTTACGAGCCATCGGAGCCAATCGGAGACCGTGTGAGTGTCACGTGACCTTAAAGAAGGGGGCACAGCGACCCGCGGAAAGCGTATCACGGTCTGCGTTCACAAAACGGGATTGGCTAGGATAGCTCGTGGCATCCGCTGCGTCCCGCCGTAAGGTGAAGCGGAATATAGGCAGGTTCTTCTTTTATATTTGAAAGGCTAGTGACGTCACTCCCCACGTCGCAAGCTGCCGTCGCCGCGGCAGCTTGCGCAAGAGTGAATCTTTACCGAGAAACGTATGCGGTGAGGGCTACGTGCTTCGCATTGTTATCAGGAGAGCCTCATCATAAATTATCTGGGTCGGATGCTTGTTTGTGCTTGTCCTTTAGTGAAACGAATGCTGTGCTGTATGTTGTATGCGTGATGTATGCACTTTTCGCTTCAATCACGGAAGTTGTTTTTTTTTTTTCGTGAGGACGCCGACATGAAAAAGTTCCACCAGCGAGTTATATACAGCTTCGCTGTTAAAAGACTGAATAGATTGGCAACACAAAGTAACTCAGATTAAGTAATAGACTTAAAACAGACTATACGGGAGTTTGAGCACTCATTATTTGAAACAAAAAAGTAATATCTGCATTTACAAGAAATAATGAACAGCATACATGTGATGATCGCTGGTATCGCTACGGCGAAGAAGAAGAAGCCCGCTTCTGGAAGCGCGTGCCAGGGAAACGCGAATGTATAAAAAATGGTAGCCTAAGACCGAACGCTGTCGCATTTTGGCCATCACGTCACAATTGGTGGTAGCGGTGGGATGGCCACCGAACCTGTATTCCCCGTTCTCCCGGATATCTTCACCGGTGAGGGAAGCTTTGAGTCATGGGCAAAGCTCTTCTCCGCTTGCGCGGCAGCCAACGGTTGGGACGACGCCAAAAAGTTGGTGTACCTGCCGACACGCCTCCGAGGATGGGCCTTCCGCGTCTTCGAGCATCTTCCCGACCAAGACAAGGCCACTTTACCCGCACTAGTGAAGGCGTTGACACTTCGTTTGGCGTCGGCGGGCCAGCGTGCTGTGTCTGCGGCACAGTTTCGGTCCCGCGGTCATCAACCCACGGAAGCCCTAGACGTCTACGCCTACGACCTTGTGGACCTCTTTGGACAAGCGTATCCAGAGGTGTCACTACAGGTGGGCGACCCGATGATACGAGACCAGTTCATTGTGGGTCTCCAATCCAAGCTGCGTGACAAAGTCCTCGCCGCTGACCCTGCAACGTTTGAGAAAGCTCTTGAGATAGCCTCAAGGCTAACATCCATTGGGCAACTGTCTGCGGGTACGGGGACACCAATACTGTGCGCCGCCGTGGGTAACACTTCAGAAGCCACTACACGACCCACAGGCGATCCCATTGCGACGTTGACCAGCAGCGTGGCCGACCTTCGCGCCACAGTGAACAGTTTCATCGAGTCGCAGGGTCACTTCCAGGAGCACGGCCAAAGCTTTCCCGCGGAAACACTCCTAGGAGGCGACTACGATGTTTTCAGTGTGGCGGTACTGGCCACCTCGCAAGATCGTGTGCAAACTCTGACCAGCGTGTGCCACTGCGAAGTGAAAACCCTACAATTGTAAAACGTGGAAATCAGGGAATTGTTCCGCACCCCAAGTAACAGTAAAGGGGAAAGTGGGCGGAATTTTCATGAACATGCTTGTTGACTCCGGGTCGTCAGCGACCATTTTACGAGGCGACAAGTGGCTTCAGGTCTCGCACGACAACCCTGACCTTGAGTTCACTCACCGAGAGGGAGTCATTGGCCTTAACGGCGCCGCCTTCGAAGTTTGGGGAACATGCAGCTTAAACATTGAGGTTGCAGATCTCTCGGTGAGCCATCCTGTCATTGTTATTCCCGGCATCCTACATGAGTTCGTCCTGGGACTGGACTTTTTAATAAAACACCGATTCCGGGTTGACTTCAGCGAAAGAAAACTCGAACGACAAGTAGAGAGCCCGTGTGCCCAGACCCAAAGTGTTCAGCTTTCTGTCACGTCGGTCCTGCCACCGAGGACCGCAACCATCGTTCCCGGGACCATTTCACCAAATACGGCAGAGTTCGGTACTGGGCTTCTCGAACCTCGCCCGGATCTCCTCGTGAAAAAGAATACTGAAGTCACCTGGAGCGTTTTGACAGTGTCCGATAAGCTACCAGTATGTGTCATCAACCATTCCGAAGAGCCGGTCACCTTATTCAAGGGTACAAGTCTTGGAACCCTGCACGCTTTTGACCACCCTGAAGGCGAGTACTCCGCTGCTCCACTTGACAAGAGGCACGCGCAGGCGGCACGAGACAGCGTCTGCTCTGCGACGAAAAGAGAGAAATGGACACTCACCTCGCTGCAAGATGCAGCTTGACGCATCACAACACCTCCAGGGTGATCAACAGAAACTCATCGAAGGTACGCTTCTTGACTTCGAGGATATAATTTCTCAAGGCGATTGGGACTTGGGGAGAACGTCAGTTCTGACGCATTCGATCGACACTGGTGCAGCAGGCCCAATCAAAGAAGCCCCGCGCCGCTTACCTCCAAACCGCCGCGAAGTTGTGACCGCGAAAACGCATGAAATGCTGGACACGGGAGTAATTCGTCCTTCTAACAGCCCATGGGCTGCGCCAGTCGTTCTGGTGAAAAGAAGGACGGAAGCTTGTGCTTCTGCGTAGATTACCGTCGGCTGAACGAGGTCACACACAAGGACGCATATCCACTACCTAGGATCGATGACACTGTCGAAGCCCTGAACGGTGCTAAATATTTCAGCACCATCGATCTTGCGTCAGGATATTGGCAGGTGGAGATGTCGACGGGGTCTCGAGAGAAAACCGCGTTTGCCACACATCAAGGACTTTTCGAATTTAATGTACTTCCATTTGGGCTGTGCAACGCTCCTGCGACGTTTCAACGGTTGATGCAAATGATCGTGGGAAAATTTGACTTCTGTCTTTGCTATCTCGACGATCTTATCATCTTCAGCAAAACGGAAGCCGAACATGTCATGCACCTTCGACAAGTTCTGAAGGCGTTGAGAGATGCAGGTCTCAAGTTGAAACTTTCAAAGTGCCGCTTCTTCAGCAACAGCGTTTTGTACCTGGGCCACAAAATTTCGGCTACGGGAATCGGAACCGACGAGACGAAAACAGAAAAGGTCTCGAAGTGGCCACAGCCTTTAAGCGTCGAGGATCTTCGCTCATTCTTAGGACTTGCCTCGTACTACCGGAAATTTGTTGCAAACTTTGCCGGCATCGCGGCCCCGCTTCACAAATTGTTGGAGAAGCAAGTTCAATTCGTCTGGACACAACAGTGCCAAGACTTCTTCGAAGAGCTCAAACAGCGCCTCACGAACTCTCCAGTTCTGGCGTTTCCAAATTTCGACCTAATCTTTATCCTCGACACGGACGCAAGTGAAAACGGTATCGGCGCGGTACTATCCCAAGTACAGGATGGGAACCCTACCGAAAATCCGGTATAACTTTACACTATCCGGGTTATGGAACAGTAAATTTGTTTCTGGAAACCCGAAATCCAGAAAGCAGACAAAGGAATAATTTCTGAAAAGCTCAATTCCGGATAGAGTCCAGATAAAATCCAGATAGATTTCCGGTTCCATAATCCGGATAGCGAAAAGTTATACCGTATTTTCGGTAGGGAAGGAGAGGGTAATCGCCTACGGCAGTCGTACCCTCACGAAGCCTGAACGCCGCTACAGTGTGACCAGGAAAGAAATGCTGGCCCTGGTTTATTTCGTCCGTTACTTTAGGCACTACCTGCTTGGACGGCGATTCACCTCCAGGACGGATCACAGCGCGCTTCAATGGCTACGCAGCTTCAAAGAACCGGAAGGCCAAGTCGCCCGCTGGATTGACCAACTCAGCGAGTATGACTTCATCGTCTCGCATCGGCCGGGAAAGCAACATGGTAATGCAGATTCGTTGTCCCGACGGCCTTCCCCGGCGAATGAAGGCCAACATGTCGCGCTCATGACAGTTGCACAGTCTTCATTCACCATGACAGACCTTCGAGAAGAACAACGACGTGACCCGCAGCTTTCGCCCATCAGAGACGCCCTGCTTGCAGGCACGCCGGCAGGAGAAATTCGTCGATGCAGCGCGGGAGTGCTCTTTCGCAACCGGCAGAAGCTAAGGCTCGTCGACGGCTGCCTCATGTGGGCAAAAACACCAGAGTCAACCCTCGTTCCCGTGATCCCCGAGACATGGATACCGCTGACCCTAGACTCCGTTCATGATGCACCGGGGGCGGGCATCTTGGGCGCGCCAAGACACTGAAGAAGGCCGCAGAAAGGTTTTTCTGGATTCGAATGGCACCAAGTGTAGCCGACTGGTGCTCGAGATGTGTTAAGTGCTCCGCTCGTAAGGCACCAAACCCCAGACCACGAGCACCACTGATTCAGGAAGCGGCCGCCTTCCCTTTTGAGCGCGTGGCTATTGACATCACTGGTCCGTTCCCAACGACAGAAAGAGGCCACAAGTACATCTTGGTGGTGAGCGACTATTTCACTCGATGGGTTGAAGCGTTCCCTCTGAAAACTCAAGAAAGCAAGGAGGTCGCCAACAGCCTCGTCCACAACTTCGTCAGTCGCTACGGGATACCATCAGCACTACACTCTGACCAAGGCAGAACTTTCGAGAGCAACGTCTTTCAAGAAATGTGCTCAATTCTGGGCCTCCGAAAGACAAGGACCTGCCCTTACCACCTCCAGTCGGACGGATTGGTCGAGCGATTCAATCGCACGCTAATGAACAGCTTGAGTGCGTGCGTCAATGAGACACATACTGACTGGGACATCAAGCTCCCTCTCGTCATGATGTCCTATCGCTCGAGCGTGCATGAGTCGACTGGTTACAGTCCTTATTATCTGCTCTTCGGTAGGAACATGAATATCCCAGCTAACATGCTACTCGACGTGCACGGCCACACTAACATGGCGTCGATGTCCGGTTACGAACAACACGCATCGCGTCTACGGACATCATTACAAAAGGCTCGCGGCCAACAATCGTGAACGACATGAATCGTGAACGACATGGAGGGGGGGGATGTGACTCATTACTGACCGTATGACCATTTCATTTCACAGTTCTCCGCTTGTGTCCGAGATTGGTTCAACTCTCAACAAAAGCTCCGGAAACGCTAGGGGTCTTCAGGACGAAATCTGGGTTTTTCACCTAATAGAGATTTGTGAGCCGAATTCTTTGTTTAAAGAAGAAAGTTTACGCGTGAACTGAACAATGAAAGTCAAGGGCGTCTGTAAATGCCACACATTTTTTTTAACACCTCTAGCTTCCGTCAACTAGAGGAGGCTATAATTCGATAGATATATTGCAATTCATTGGTCGGAGCGCATATAACACGTTTCGCAGTCGTATATAAAAATGGGGAAAAAACGCACTGAGTATAATGCTTGCAGATTTCTGGATTTTGATATTTGCCTCTCCAGCCGAAGTGGTAGTGAAGCTAATTTTTGTCCTGTGTGCAAACACGAGCACACGACGATTATGTCAGATCACGATAGGGCTCCAGTGCGTCTTGCAGAACAGGTCGCGTAGGCTGCCCAGAAAGCAACAAATAAGAAAACCACTGATTTACTCAATATACATTTTAAACAAACGCTTTTAAATATTTCATTTTCGCCAGTATACTGGTTTTCGTCAATAAACCAAAAAAAAACCAGACGTTTATGAGTCCCCCTACAATAATGCCCCAGGGCGAAATGTAGGTAACGAATAAATAAATAATAAATAAAATTATTTAAGGCAATAAACCGTAAACTTCTGTTTGGAACAATAGCGGGAAAAAGTATGCCGAATTCCAGAATAATAAACACCGAAAACACCTAACCCTAGCTATATTTTAAATTTCTTGTTTTGGCCCTAGTGTTGTTTTGTCCCGGTGCTGTTTTGACGCCGTTCTCTTCTGTCGCGTGCTATTTTGACGCGTGCTGTCTTGTCGCCATGCTGCTTTGACGCTGTGCTGTTTTCCCCCTGCTGTTTTGTCACGTGCTGTTCTCTCGTGGGGTGATTTCAGATAAGATGGACCAAAGGGTGGCTGGTCGACATTTTTAAATCAGATTGTTTGAACGATTGGTATAGTCATCAATGGCCTCATCTGAATAAAAATATATAAAAGATGTGTTAGTTTCATGAAACTGGAACCCAGAGTCACTTCTTGTATAGAGCACTGCTAACTGTAATCTTTGAAAAAGGACCCTGCTTTCGGGGAGTTATGTCTTCTTTTTCAATCAAATAATGCAACATGTTTTTAATAGAAATTAATGCCGAAATAGAGTTCACAGGGTACCCAAATTAAAAACAAATCGAAGGTTTTTAGTTTTTTTAATTCGCATCATAATTTTTTGTTGTGTGATTTTTTCCCATGTTTTCCTAAGTATATCACCACTATCGTATCACTCAGATACCTAATATAAATTTTAAATAATATCTATATATAAGTAGAATACAATCTGAAAAGCATATGATGGTGATTAAATGATTTCATGAGATACAGGCCTCCGAATTTCGCCATTTGTCGTGCGAGCAGGCATGTTTTGCAATAGTTAGAAAAAGAAACATAATTTAAATAAATATACTTATTATATATTACCAGCAAGCTGTACCCGCAGTTCGTTTCTAGAAAGTATTAAAATTCTCTTAATTTTATCGCTTTCAGTGAAGCACCTTCAAACGTGCCCCCTCCATCAGTGCGCGTTAATGCAACCGTGCACCTTCATGCCTTACGATTTTTCCTGTCCCCAAATAGTTTGTCTGGTCAACGCTAAGTGTGGATTTGTTTATACCAGACACTAGACAATGGCATATAAAAACATCAGTTGATTAAAATTGTCGACCAGCCAACCTTTGGTCGATCTTATCTGAAATCACCCCGTGTGCTGTTCTGCCATTGTGCCATTTCGAACACCTATTGGGCAGGAGATCAAACTATATGGGGCGCTTTATCGAGCTTGTTGTCCCCACAGCTCGGTGTTTACTGACACAGCGTAACAAAGAAGTTGAACCACGCTTAGCACTGTCTGGGCACGAGCGCTTCGCTCTATCGAGTGCTTCGGTCGCACGACGGACCGGCCTTCGAATCGTCATCTTCGATTTCTCGGACAAAGGCAAACAAGGAAATTTGCTTGTTGTCCCCCCAGCTGAAGGTTACCGCTAGAGGCATGACTGTACGATCTCCTCTCGCACGGGGATTGCGGTGATGACGGAAAAACCCCGAGTTCTGACTGGCTTTTGATTGGAAGGATATTGGGCACACCTCGATGCTAGATGCCTCAAGGTACACCCACTATTTCTTTCAATCAGCCAATAAGAGCTGGGCACTCTGACATCAAAGCAATCTGTGGGCAAAGAGCAGACAAATCTGCGCCCCACATAGCTTTGATACTCTTTGAATACGTTGTCGCGGACAAAGTACCATTTACCACAGAAATTTAATGCAGCCACACAGTTGGCAGCACACACGAAACTAGGCCAGCAAGCAGGAGTTCTGGTAGCGGGAACCGTTTCTGCGTCATTCGACGATTTCTTACCTCGTGATTACGCTCCTGCCGTTATCCGCGCGCAGAAAGCGGAGCCAAGTGCTAAAAAGCAGAGGCTTGATATGTACGGCGAGCCCGCAACTTCTAGCATGTTTTTAGCTTAGGGAAGGAGAGAGAGAGAAAGAGAAGGATCATGAACCAGGCGCTCTTTCAAGGTCGGCAGGGGGATGAGCTTACAAAAGGCTAATCTCCAAGGGGCATCCCTGGGAGATGATTTGTCACGTGTATACGTTTGTAAGTTTGTCCCAAAGTTGATAGTGCTGTGAATACAATGCGAGTGGCCTACCAAGCCATGGCCTCCCAAGTCTTCTGACCGTAACCGGAGACACGATTGGCCTAAAATACGCACAGCTTCTACTCTGCAGTCAATACCGAGTGAACAGTACAGCTGCATTACAGTGCAGTACAGCTGCATTACAGTGGACAGCTGCATTACAGATGCACTACTTGAACGCTAGTTCTCGGAGTTCCAGAGGAACTGCCCAGCCCAAACGTTAACCGAAAACGGGAAGTATGAAGGTCCTATTTTTTAACCTATATTACCCACAGTCTAAATTGAAATGCAGAATTAATCGTAACTTATTTCTGCGCATGATGTCCAGAAATATATTTTTCACAAGAAAATTAAAATCTTTCGGTACGCTGCTAGATTTGCGATTTTATTTCAGTTTGGGCAATCTGTGCATCTTTGTGACATATATGATTACGTGGTTTAAGTGGCATCTATGATTACGTGGCGCTTGCGGAAAAAATATATTTTATAGAAAGCTGCGAAATCTACAGCGCAGCTTGGTTCTGAGTAATATTTTATTTCATTTGTAAGTTATGTATTTGTTAGTGTCATTAATTAGGAACCCATGCACCACGATGACAGCTCATGGTAGGGTTTTGGGCTCCAAAACGGAGCTCAAACGACTTTATATCTCAGAATAAAAAAAAAGATAAGCAACAGCGCCTGCTCACTTGTGGGATTCGCTTAACAGTGATGTAAATGATGACCCTAAGATAGCGGTAATCTAAAGATTAAGTATTACGTGTTTTTTTCGGCTGTCAATTTTTTAATGATTATTTTGTCGTTTTCGACGTGGGAGCCGACGGGCATAACGTAGCTACTTCCACCCTGTCGAGTTGAATACTACTGTTGACACATTGTCTTGACACTATGTCGCGCTAAATATATGTCTATTTGACCCGCATGCACTCTTGAGAGAGCTGTTTTGAATCTCGGTGCACATGTCATCAGTATAGACAGAGCGAATGATGCAGCAATCGCGACACGAGAGCCGACTATGCCTCGATGAGGCCGATCAGCGGTCGCTCTGCTGAAATGAGAGCGTTGGACTCTCGAGCACCATTAGTTTGCTGATGTTGCAGGACGCTGCTTTGCCGTTGAGAAAACTTTGACTTGCGAACGCCTGCCAAGTCGTTCCAGTGCTCAGCGTACCGCCCGCTGCAGCATCGCGGCCTTTCTGGCTCCTTTTGGCAGTCTGCGAGCAGTCGGCGGTTCATCGTCGCCACTTGAATGCGAGCATTTTATGAACCACCTGCGAACATGAACTCCCGCGAACATGAACTTCCGCGAACGATGAGCCGCCAGAGCGTACGCAAGGCGCTGCGTTGGGTACGCCGAGCGCTGGAACGGCTTCGCAGGCGTCCGAAAGGCAAAATATTATCGACGACAAAGCAGCGTCTTGCATCTCCAGCACGCTAACGGTGCTCGACAGTCCCAAGCTCACACTTCTGCGGAGCGAGCGCGGTCGGCCCATTGAAGACGTAGTAGGCTAACGCGTCGCGATTGCTACGTCGTTGCTTTGCATACACTGATGACATGTGCGCTGATATTCAAAACGGCTCTCTGGAAACTGCAGCGGGTCAAACGGGCGTGACCGTGCCGCCGCTTTGTATTTCAGTGTTGAACGGGCTCACCTGGTAACGGGAGAGCCATTTGATTTGACCGTTGCAGTTTTTCGGTCACCGGTCACCCGCTTCGGTGAACTGGTCACCCGTTGGGACAGACAGGGTTACCCCATAGTCCAACGAGTGACCCGTTTACTAGACAAGCTTGCACCGGTAATGGCTCTAACGGGTGACCAGTATGGCTCAAACGGGTGACCCAACTGACAAACGGGTGACCGTTATGGCTAAACGGTTACCGGTATGCAGCCGTTCAGCTTCATGCAGGTGCCAAATATTTTAGTTGGAGTCCTCTTGTGCTAAGTACAAATGCTTGCTAAGAAGTCTAAGTGTTCTTGATGCTTTCTCTATAATATTATCAACGTGAGCCTTCCAACTCAGGTCTTCAATGAAAGTGATACCTATATACTTAAAAGAGACAACAGATGAAATTGAAGCTGACAAAATCGAGTAGAAGAAAACGTAGTGTGTATAAGAAATAAAATGATATAGCTTGGTCTTAGGTACATTAATATTCATTTGTCATTTTAATCAGCCCTCTTCCAAAACGCCAATGTCTTGTTGAAAATTTCTCAGACACTTGAATAAGAAATTCGGAGGTACAAAGCACAATCGTCAATGAAATGCGACACAGATGGCTAGATTATGGAAGGTAGGTTATTTATGTAAGTGAGAAAGAGAAGTGGTCCCATGACGCTTACCTGGGGAATTCTGGATTTCACCGTAATAAAGGAAGATCCGGCGTCATCTACAAAAAAAAAATAAAACAGACTGCTTGCGATTAGTAAGAAATGATCAAATCCAACTGATGACATGACTATTTATATTTAGTTCAGAAAGCTTGAGGAGTTAACGATGATGAGCGACAGCATCAAATGCTTTAGCGAAATCAATAAAAATGGCATCCTTAGTACAAGAGTCAATAAAGGTTTATGCACGTCTGATACGAATTCAAAAGCCTGAGTTTCACAAGAAAGAGTTTTCCGAAAGTCAAGATGGTGAGGGTGAAGATATCTGAAGTTATTAAGGTTGTTCATGCCTTGCGAGTAGATGACGTGCTTGAATATTTTACATGAGATATTTGTAAGAGAGATGAGTCTGCAAGTAAGTGGATTATTGCGGCATTCATATTTAAACACAGAAATTACTTTTGAAAGTTTCCAATTCTGGGGCAACTAAGATGAATGAAGAAATGCTTGAAAAAGGCGGCACAAGAGAATATATATTTTATCTTTGGCGATTTTAGGAAACGTTTGTACACGTTATCGTCGCTACAAGCTGATTTAGCAAGCATCCGTTTAATGGCGCTTGCAATTCCGCACCTATGAATACTACGTAATCAGTACGCATGTCTGCAGGACATAACGCAAGCGGTAGTGTGAATGACTTGCCCGTGAATGTTGGACTATAGAGCGAGTTGAATATGGATAAGTCATGGGGTGACACGTTCAACTACTGTCACGAATAATGGGTAAGGGGTTTTAATTTCTAGGCCGGAAAACCTGGCTGAACTTTTGAGCGTTGGTTCGAAACATGTTAGCCAGGTCGTAATTAAGGAACTAATAAACGATTTCGCATATTATATTATCTAATTCATTTCGCTTTTGTTGTATTCAGAGCATGATTCCGAAGTATTTCTTGACTTGGCTGCGGAAAATAACCGTTCCTTTCAGTTCAGAATTTTTTTATGACAGGTACGAAACCAAGCGGCTGGTTAAGTTTTTGTTATTAAAAACTAATAAAATACGATACTTGAAAAGTTTATTGATTTTATTCTTCAGAACAACCCAGATCTCAGCAACAAACCATGTCTCAAATAGTGTGAAGAAGTCGTTTGAAAAAGAGCCAAAAGAGAACAACATTTTGTTGGCGTCGATCTTAGAATGAATTTTAAACTTTTTTATGACATCGCGCTGACCCGGGAAAAATGTTGAATTGACAAGGACGCTGTTGTGGTAGCCAATATCTTCAAAAATATGTTATGAGGAAGTACAATCGGAGTCGGATAAAAAGGAAAGATCAATAAGAGAATCACCTCGTGCAGGATTTATGGACAATTTAAGTAAGGTACCAAACGAATTAACTGACACGAACTCTGATTTCCGACGAATGCTAACAGGCTGGGTGAAGTAAACAGTCATTACAGTTGATACCTGGATGGTTGAAATGGCCAATCAAAGCTACCCTGCACTTAGGGTAGCTGCAGACTGCACAGTGTCTATGAGCCCCCGCTTATGTTTCTCGAACCGTTCGTTTTTATTCGGCAATATAGCCGCCATTTTAAACATGTTTTAATTGATCGGGCACCCTAATGTTGCACTTCTATTTTATGTCTTTGGTAGTGTTTCGTTGTTTTGGCGAGTATTAAGAAGAACAGGTAATTCTGGGCCCCGAATAAACTGATTATTGATTCGTGATATTTTTATGGGATTATCATTATTGCTTCTAAGTGTCCACAAATGTCTCCGGTGTAGACCGGAGTAATTAACAACGAACATTTCGTAGTACAAATGCACTGAAGCTTTGTGCTCAACATGTTTGCATGAAACTTCATTCAGGTCTATGTGAAAACATTTCAGAGTGCCCATCCGGTATATTTATATACTTTTAGCGTCCAGCGTTAAGAGAAAAAAACCAATGTGATTTTTTCACTAACGTGGCAGAAGCTGTAAACTATATTATCTTATAAAATTGTATTATTTTGATACACCACTTTAAATGTTCTTGTATGTTTATTGAAAACACATTCGTAAGGGCTGGTTTTCCACAAAGATATATATTTTTAATTGTTCGCTACTTTTTCTTTTTGTCCAACTATCTTACTAGTACAAACGCGCAATGAATCAGCTTGACCCTTCTTCGTATGGAATCCCGCCAGAGAGGTTAATCACCGCCGATAAGCGATCGCTTTTTTTTTATCTGAACTTTTGTGTAAGGAAGAAGACAACTGATGCTGCAATTATATATCAAATGCAAATTCATGCCATTTTCTTTATCGTTCAATATTCAACAGATACAGTACTTTGATGACGAGCGGGTGAATGACACGTGATATCCAGCGCATATAAAATGCACATATTGCATCAAGGTGTAGAGCAGACATTTGTAGAGTACAAGGCATGGCCTCGTCCTTTTCCTTCCATCTCGCTGTAGCACTTCTGCTCGTGCTGGTGAGTGTGCCTTTCTTGTTACTTGGGTCTCAGCTGCCACCTTTATGGCATCTATTTCCCGCGTTTAGAATCAGAAATCATGTAAGGCTTTATTCTCGAACCCTCCGCGATCCTGTTCCCGCGTAATATTTCTTGCGTTGTTCATATAACATTACGTGGTTGTTAGCATCAATTCACAATTTCGTTATGAGCGGGCTGTCAAAGCGAAGCGCACACAGAATCAAAAACTAATCAAAAGCGTTTTTTTTATTAATTCTAGCTAAACCGAAGCTTTAAATAAACATTTGATATTAAACCTGAATGGCGGTTAGCGGTTTATGTCGCCCTTAGAGGCTCAGCGCAGTCTTATTTAAATAAACTTCAGTAACGTGTAGACCAGTAATGAGTACTTCCGGTGACCCGGTGATTCCGGTGACCAGGGTTCGAATCCCGGCACCGATTACCGTTTTCTCAATATCGTTTAAAGGTTACGGATTGATCGACTTACACATTTCGTGCTTACACAGCTCCTGAGGTTGGTTGGCGATATAAAGCTACGGCTTTAAAGATATCGACGGGTTGTTTTCGAGCGTTTCTGCTGTGATGACACATACTAAAAGCTTCATCGATAGATCTAAAGAGCCAATAAAACGGTACCAGTTGCGCAACGCAGTGGCGCTGAGCGTCTGGACACCGGCCCGCCGATCTGCTCCATTTCCTCTTATGACGATCCGCGGAGAGTGCTACGAGCCACCGAACTCCTACAATGCCGCGTGATTGTCCCCTGAGCTCTAAGAAAGGTACACCGACCGGAGGGGGAACGTAGTTACAACATTAAGAGCACCGGATCGGCTTGTTTGACTTGTAGCGTCCGCTGCCGGTTCATCCATCGTAAAGTGAAACAGAATATTCGCAGGAGGCTGCATGGGAAGAGTTTGTTTCTTCGCGTTTTCCAAACTCCGCACGCCGTCTTTTCCTTACTATTTTTTTCTTTTTGATAAGTCTATTTACCTTTAGACTTTCTCCCGCTGTCTTTCTCGACTTCAAATCGGCCCTCGCTGTCCTGGGAGACGCGTAGTTTGAGGGTACGCTGCGTTCTGGCTGCTTGATCCTTGATGTGACTACTGTGTGCTTTGGCTTTGTTTACTAGTGCCTGCGTGACCACCTGAATTGCGTATAGTGGTGTTTGCGATAGACATATCAAGTTCTCCTCAACATAATTAAGCACGTTTTGGTTTCGGCTCCCCCTTTCCGCAGGTCGGCTGCTGTTGACCGGTCATTTTCTACAACTTTTAAAGAAAATGACGCCGAGCTGAAAATACCTTTTTTTTTCTCAGGAAAGGAAGCTATGAAGTTTCATACTTTTAGCGGCAATAGTGGAGAAAAGTTACGGTTTAGCGACTAAGCTTATGATATATCGGATAATACCACTATAAGCGCAGGGTCTGCAGCAAATGTGGGAGATCGGTGGCCGAGTGGGCTAGCGCACACCAGCTCGAGCACGTGGAGCGAAAGCTCGCGCTGCAGAACCCAGGGATCCTGGGCTCAATCCCCACCCCTGCCCGTTTCGATCTGGATGAGCATCGCACCGGCGTGCGGTCATGTTTCACTACTGCGTCGTGCATGCATGTTAAAGACCCCAGGCTAGCTGTTGTACTGCACTGGCTAAATTTTACATCCACAGCGAATGACTCGTCGCAACTTCGAAATGGCTGAACAACTACACGCTGCATAAATATCCAGACGACCCGCAATTGATTATTAGAGCAAAAGCTTTAAGCCATGTCAAAGGGCAAGCTTAGTTTTTTCTTTGTGACAACTGCTCTGCAGTACAAGATGACAGAACATAAATTAGCCAAAAGTGAGTAAAATATGTCAAACTTGAAAACAGCATAAACCTCTGACGTAGCCTGTGATTAAACTCTATTATATAGAATTTTAAGGGGTGATACAATAGCTTTCACTACAGATTTTACTTTACATAAATTCCATGAACAAAAGCGTGGATGTGGCGTGAAATTAAGTTGTCTGTCAGTATAAGAACTAGAAGATTGTTGCGTTCTTTCTTTTTACCGAGACCTACGGCAGGTACATGAATAGATCGGGCGTTGGAATCCAGGGTGACTTTTTTCTTTCTGTTTTGGCCCATTTCACATACATAAAATACGCGGTTTCTTGTTAGTCGCTATTATTTTGTAGCAAAGCATTTTAATAGATTCGTGACCACGTGACTTACAAGTTACAAAAGCGTTCGTCTAGCGTGAGTAGGTTTTTAATGTCACTTTGAAGTCTTCGATGCTTGATTCAAAGGCAGGTTTATTCAGCCTGGTAAAATCAGGGCAATTAAAAAAGACAATATGAATTATAATTAAATGCTTAAATTCTACAGTATATAAAACATTTTGCTCTGTAATTCTAATCGTTTTTTTTTTGCATTTCCACATTTTCTTAAAGTGAATTTGTTCTTGCTATGTTGAGGTAATACAAGCATTATATCTGAAAGCCGTAGCGGTAAACAGATACGCGAGATGTGCTGCGACCCAATGATTCCAGTTAAAATAGTTGTTTGCAGGACGCAATCCACTGTAATAGGGTCTCTTGACTTGTCACATTAGATGGACATTTTATATTTCTTAAAAAAAACTCTGTATTTTATAACAAAACATACCGATGATGCTACCAGAACAGTGACCTTAAAGAATGTAAATGTTTCTTCACTGTATTACAAAAACGTGACCAGCTCTGGCGCCCATAGTAAGAGTATTAGTGGAATGCGCGGTGAGACAGCCAGGTTGGCATATATTGGGCAAAATATGACACCTCGGTTATTCTAAGACGTTCTTTTTTGTGTGCCATGAAAATATTACACCCCGACTTTTTGTCTCACTATTGAAAGCAGTGGGTGCTCAGCAAACGCTGCAGAAAAGGCATGGGCAATGGTCTAAGGTAAAGTTATAAATTAATGTGAAGCTGCAAGCATTCAAAGTAGATGCTGGTATCCGAACCTATATTTTTAATGCATGAAAGAACCAAACCGAAGCGGAACAAAAAACAAAAATACCTAACCCGAACCGAAGTGTTGAACGGTTCGACAACTTGTTTATGAATACACTACCGTTCCTTCAAGCTGTCTGCAAGACTATAATCCAATTCGAAAAAGGGAGCAAGAACTAATCCAGGGGTTAGGCTTTAATGCAGTGCCAAATAAACTTGTTCTGGGCGATTCCTAATGGGTATCCTCAAAGGCGGAAAACACGTTTATTTAAAACACGTAGGATTGGGAAATATTATATGTTTTTATCTTATTTGTCGTGTTACAACCCCATTACCGCGAAAATTTAATAGAAAGTTTGTAAAAAATTATTACTCATTTTTGTTTTAAGTTAAAACGACTCAGTGTTAAAAAAGCGACATAAAGGAGGGTGACCATAAGTAACCGGAATGATTTTCTGGGGGACGAGCAGATCATAGGAGCAGCTTCCACCGCTAGGTGTCTTAGCGGCACCCCTTCCGAGTAAGTTCGCCGACCGGCGTCGTTTGACAAAGTTCTAGCAGCATGTTTGTCTTAAAACTTTATTGTGAAAGGGACGCCCCCCGTCCGGGGTTAAGAAGAGGGCATGCTGGTCTTCGTCACTCGGGGCTCTTGAGTGTTGTCTGGACGTGAGTGACCAGGACCCACTGGAAGGGGAAAAATAAGGACGCCGGGAGAAGGAGCTACCCCAGCAGTGTCCAGGGGCGCTGATGATGGGGGAGGAGGGCGAGAACTCTTGAGCGGGAGGGGAGGGTGGAGGGGCAGTCCAACAGGAGTGTGGGGGTATTTAGAAAGTTCCCGCAGGGTGGGCTAGTTGGGCGCCAAAGGAGTAACCTGTAATAGGGAAGCAAGTGAGGGTAGGAGGAAAGTGGTTTGAGCTAAGCGCCATAAGGTAATTTCCAACCGGACGATGGAAGGATTCTGGCGTAAGGAAGCCCGGGCTTCCGTCGCTGGGGCCGTTTTGAAATTAGATCATCCAGCGGGTCGTACCAACTCACTCCGGCACTAGGGACTCCGCGTAATGTGTCTCAGGCCAAGGAGTGGGCCACCTCATTCCCATAAACGCCCGAGTGATTTGGAAACCACTGGAAGGTCAGCTGTCGAGGGTAGATTGTTGGTAAACAATTTGTAAATTTGAAAAAAATGGCATGTTGTGAATTTTCTTACCAAGCGCTTGAAATTTGTTCCTCATTTTATGCAATGTCTGATTTGAAAGAGCTTCCACATTTACAACACATTTTACCTTCCACGACTTTTTTCATATGGGTGAACGGAAAAAAAGACAAACGCGGTGAGGTCCGGTGAAAACGGGGGGGGGGGAGGCGGACGGGTTTGAAAAAGCGGTGTACATTGATGCCATCTTTGTTCAAAATGTGTTGCAGTGCCAGGCCAGTGTGTGCTTGGGTATCGACATGATGAAACCACCACTCCCTCCTTTCGCAGAAATTGAGGATGTTTTGCCTCACTGAGTTGCGGAAGCGTCGCAAAACTCCCAGGTGAAACACCTGTTTAACTGTTTCACCTGGACGACCACACTCGATGTGAAGAATGCCGAAATTTTGTCGGTGTTTTCAGCAGATGAGAAGGTTGAGGGTCGCCCTGAACTAGGTTGGTTATCGATCACCGGCCTTGAAACGAGAAAACAACTCGTATACCTGCGACTGCTTCAAAGCAGTTTTTGGGTAAGCCGTCTGGAACATTAGAAGAGTTTGTGCCGCCGTTTGCCCTAAAATAAAACATAATTTTACGGCCGCAAGCTGTTCCTTAAAGTCATACAGCACAAACAACGATGAATGATTCTGAAGCATCTGGGGAAAAATCGCAACATGCCGCTATAACTTTGGCAGACGACGCCTCTCGGCAAAGTGTCTCGAGAGGGGTGCCGCTAAGCGCTGCTGGCGGCGGAAGCTGGCACTACGAACTGCTGCTGAAATTTAGCTGCCCTTCAGAAATTCATTCCGGTAACTTTTATGTCCCTCCTCGTATACTCCTGCCAAACTAAAACTTCAAAGATCTTCAGAGTCAGGGAGTTAAAAAATCGCGGAACCACATCCAGCTGACTAAACCGCGCAGAACTTTAATTGGGCGCAAATTCTCCAGTCGCCAAAATTGCGTTTGCATAAATGTCATTCGAAATTCTTATGTTTCAGAGGTGCAAAAAGGATTTATTAGGAGCGCTTTCCCATTCCGGTTAATTATGAATAATCTAACTGTGATGATCTAAATAAAAAAGCATTCCGGTCACCAAAATGTATTTTTATCGATTGATTTCAGGTCCATCAGCACGCCGGTGAGTAAGCTAACCTCTCTCCTCTCAAATCCTTCCTTTCAGCTCGAGATAGTAAAATACTTAACCCTTTCATGTGCATAGTTATCGAGGAGCAACATTGCAAACTATATTTCGTTTTGCTAATAAAATATTACTTGCAAACAGAGATACCGATTGCAGCTCTCAAGCAACGTATGGTATTTCAGCCAGAGCAACATAGATTGCGAATCGCGACTTCTTTTCGTCCTACAAAATGGTTTGTTTGGGTTGACAGTCATATGTATTTGAAAGTGCCACCATCTTGGACACGATTCTAAATAGCTTGCCCTGCATTGTCTTTTTTATTAAAATATGATCTGAAAGTGTCTTGAACTATAAGGTCAATGGCGCATTAGCATAGATAGTAATATTTTATGTGCGGTTAACTACCACGGAGAATGTGAACTGTTGTTTCTCTGAAGCAGACATCGGTAATTCGCACCACTGCTTTATCGGCAAGTTATGCTCGAGGCTTAACCTTGTTGTTTTATTATGACATACATTTTGCACAATCAACAAAATTGCTATTTGCACATCCGTGATGAGTTGGGCAAGGATTTGCGAATGACAGGTTGTTAGGGCGCTTAGCTTTCTTTCCGTAGCTTTTTTCACCCTTCTGCTTTACTTGTTTGAAATTTTTTTGAGCCTTCGCCTGTCGTGGCATGTTGGTTTGGTATGACATTAAATAATTTGTGACGCTTTCTTGTTTTATTTTTTTCACTGCCGGGGTGAAGGGTACCAAACAGAATCGAGGACTCACTAAAAAGGCTGCTGAGATAACTTTTTTTTTTGTCTGACGGAAGTACATACTGCAGCAAAAGCAGCAAGCATGCTTGCCTTGTCCTCTGCAAAACCTGCTTCAAAAACTTTTAAACTAAATAAAAAAAGTATAATATTGCGCAGGCACAATAGTTCTCAATGGCACAAGTAAAATAATTGTTTATTGTTCTTGAAATGGCATTTTTATTATATTTATGAATCAAACCCGGAATATTTATCTGTATTTTATGAAGAAATAGTTTGGCATGAAAGGGTTAGCAAGAACTCAAGATGATATAAATGTTGAGCACTTAAATTAAATATATTTCATTGGCTTCTCCAGGAGAAACAACTAACGTTTCATACGCCAAAATAAATAAAAATGTTTGAAAACATTCTTAGTGACACTGCATTTCGTAGGTTATGTTTTACGTACTTCGCTGCGTTTTCTTGCAGTCATACGTTTTATATTTCTACCGATTTCTTACCTTGGAGCGGTCAAGAACATATTCATTAGTAATATGTTATTACATAATCCTGAAATTCGCAAAATGTGAGCACATTTTAAATAGAAGAGTCTTTGTGTCTGGCTAAAGGATCGCTAGATTTTTGCTGACAAAATGAAAAGCGAAACACCATGGCAATAAAGGTGCGCTAAATTCATTAGAGCAATCCGAAATTCCCCTAAGATGTGGATAACATAGCGGTTCCTTGATATGCGCTTAAATTAGTGAGTTTTGAGTGGTCGGAAAAACATACTCCAGGCATTTCCACTTGAGTGTGACTGAGCGCGTTACGACTGCCCAAGACTGCTTACGACCCTGGTGTACCACCAGTCGGCGCAGGCTTCCTAATATTGTGCGCATTCCTCCTCTACCCTTGGCTTAAAACAACTGTGGCAGTATTATAAGCGACCATTTCACATACATAAGGCGTTGACTGGACTTTGAAAACACATGAAAATGTAGGCCTTGTTCAAGACCGGATGCGGTAAAACGCTTTTTGCACGCTGAATTAACCACTTTTGAAGTCCGCGCAACAGATGGTTGTAAAATGCAAGGAGTGGTAATGCAGCTCGTCATATTCAGACGCATATGTCTTATTTAGGCTTTTGTTTTAATTAACATATTTCAACGGGTCTGAACTCCAACGTTAATATGTCATCACGAATTTATTCAAATTGATAAATATTTTTAGCACGGCGAAGTACGAAACCAAAAATTGTTACTGATGCCTTTTTATCTTTTTGTGTGATGTTTCTAATTACGTATCAAGTAAGGCCGGAGCGCTACGTATATTTGGTGACAACTCGGTTTGAAAACAGGGATATAAATTTAGGCTGTTCATTCATTGCATTAAGAAACCCTGTGTAATTGTTGCTTCTCTTAACAGCAGGGGAACCAGAAACCTTTGATCTCGACAAAGCGGTGGAGAGTTTCGTACAACGCGAGGCCAAGTTATCCAAAAGGGAAGTAGTCTGGTGGGACGTTCATCGGAAAGAAGACGACGTCAAGGAAACCAGTCGAGAGCACCCACCGTGAGTCATTAAAATATATTGCTGCGCGCTTACGTAGCCGATTGGCTTGGACTTGTTGATTTGTTTTAACGCCAGGTTTTTTTTTCGACTTTTTTTCTGCGGGATCAAAATATTGAGTTTCTTACGTCTATAGTGCAAGTCAGATTATGTCATGCTTTGCCTGAGTTTGTTGTTTTCACTAGCAACCTTCAACGAACAAGGGTACGAGGCTTCTTGTTCCAAGTGGTTTGGGCATTTAGATTTTTTAAAAGTAAGTTTCTCATCAGAGTATTTCAGTTTCGTCGCACGGAAGCGTGGGTGCAAAAATATTGTTGACGCAGTGATTTAATTACCACTGTATCGCTTTTTATACTGGGACGGTCCAGGGAAAGATGTACTGAAAACACTCAAGGGGATGCCGGTAAGGCATTTGTAAAGACTTTCTTCTATCAGTTACATAGCGGCACACTCCCCGTAAAGCCCTAGGTTCAAGAGAAATGCTTCTTTGTGCCATGGTCGGTGGAGTGCCTGTTTTTGCAACAACCAGAAACTGTTGAGTATATCTGCAGAAGAGTTTCGGGAGGCTGAATTTTTGTGGGACATTCTGCAACGCACCCTGTAAAAGGACCTGCCGATAATAACGTTCGGTATTCGTTTTCACTCCATAAAAAGCGAAAGGAGTGTAGTAGCTTACGACATGTTAATGCTGTTGGGACTACACAGTCTATGCAGAACTAGGATGGTTCTACGACATGCCGATGTTACCCTCGTCAAGCAAGGGACTATTTCATTGAAAGAGTAATAGATGTTAAGGAGGTTTATGGGGCGGTGAGCGAACAACTTGAATGGGCCCCGTACTGGATAGGTCGGTTGCCCTGAGATTATTTTAAACCATGTATGCCACCCAAAGACTGGCTGGCGATTTTAGCATCCTAGCGGAGTGAATGTGCTGCGCATAATAATCCAAAAGGTGATAAAAAAATATTACGTAGCCGAGTCGGCAGAGCGCTCTGCTCACACGCAGGTGGCTCGGTTTGGATTGCCGGCCCTGAATGTCCTTTAGCTTTCATTTTTTAAGTAGAATATTCAAGAAGGCTGGGGAACCGTTTAGCTTGTTTACGTTGAGCGAGCTTGTGTAGTTCGAGAAGGATCGAAGCCGAATATAGAACCCTTTCGAAAAACTGCCCCCTGTTGTCCGGTGTGGAATTCCTACTCAATGGTGGTCCAAATCCGAAGGGTCACGGCACGCTTTGTGTGCTTGGTTGTATAAGAAGGCAGAAACACACCTACAGAAAAAGGTGATGAGCGGAGGGGTACTGCCCTTTTGACACTCTTTGATTGGCTCGTCTTCTCCTAGCGTTGGCCACGCTCCGACGGTTGCTCTTTTATGGAATGACTTGCACATTCCACGAAGTCATTTGCTCCGTCATTGTGGAGTGGTTCCGAACTCCTAATAATTGGCACCTTTTGAAAAGGGTCTTTTCTAGGCTCCCAGGGAAGGCGTAAAAGCAGCTGCACCGCGCGGTATAAGCCGCCTCCATCGACGCATGTTATCCTCCGCTGAATCTTATTTTGTTTGGGCACAGGTTCGCCCTATTAAAGGTTTAGTTTGCTTGAGAGTTTCGTTGCCTCATCAATTGTCATTCGTGGCTATTTACATAATCTGGACACCATAAAAAGATGTGCTGTCTTTCCTAATGCTTACTAAACTCCTGGGACCATTTGCTCGAAGCCGGTCAACTTTGACCGCGTCAAAATCTTAACCGCCCTTCCCTACCAGGTGCTTACAAGTACCTAGCCATGTTTCACGCGGGCTGGATGATTGATAGCTCCGCGTTTTTTTATGGGGTGGTAGCTCGTGTCACCTACTGGTTGTAGCGAATACAAGTGACTTTCGTGGAAATACTTACTGTAAAGGGGGGGGGGGGACCAGAGTACGCGCGCTGCCGGGTTTTCGCGACGCGGTGCGGCATATATTTTAGCTTGAATAACGTGTTTTGTTGCTAGTGCTACAAATTATGGGTAAGGTGCACTTGTATTGACTTCAGACAGCAAAACATTGACTAGTTTGCCAAACATGGCCTTGTTTTGGTTCACCATGGTAAACCAAAACAAGGCCATGTTTCGCAAAGTTTTCAATGTTTTGCTGTCTGAAGTCAAGACAAATCTCGTTGAGATGTCCTTCCCAGCGCGAAAGAGTACGACGAAGTTCAGTGCAAAATACGATGTGGAAGAAGAGAGCAATGAAAGGTGGGTGGCACACCGGCAGCATGCACGACTGACCAGTATGTAAAAACTGCACATAAAAGTTATTAACAAGATGAAATCGTGTACTTTGGCTCCAGTAAAATTTGGTGCGCGGTTCGCTTCTGAATGTCGTCAATGCTACGCCGATTAAGTGAAGACAATGCACTAGGACATGGACTTCCTTGCCATGTCTAAAATTGCCGAAATGTTTTAGGCTTAAGAAGGGTAAAAATCGAAAGACGATACAAAAATGCGCGAGATCATTGCATAAACTTTGCGATTTAAGTGGGAAAGCTAGTCTTTAACTTTTGTTTTTTTATTTTTCATGTATCGTGCTGAAATTTAGTATACTAATGTATTTCTCAGTGGTGATTTCAAATATGCAGTTAGTTTTCTGATAGCTTTACTAGATCCTGAGGTACCAATAAATTTGTCATCTTAATTAGGTCCATTTTACGGGTCGTTAGCGTAAGAGTTTTTAGAATAAATCAGAAATTTTTATAGAATTGCATTCACACAAGACATCTTTCGTGCGGTGATGCTGTTTTTGTTGCTTTATATGTCATACAATAATTTGAATTAATTCGTCTCAAAAAGAAATAGCACTCGTTTTATGCAACTCGATTGCAAATGTTTTTTTACCAATGTAATATCATTAAATCAGTCTTAAAATAGCATCACCGCACAAAACATGTCTTGGTGAATGCATTTCTATAAACATTTCTGATATATTTTGAACAATTTTATGGTAACGGCCCGTAAGGAGGACCTAATTAAAATTACAAATTTATTCGTAACTCAGGATCTAGTAAAGCTATCTGAGGCTATCTAAAGCAATGAGAAATGCATCTGTATACTAAATTTCAGCACGATAAATAAAACTAAAAACCAAAAGTTAAAACCAGTCTCTCCCTTAAGTGATGTAAGGCAAAGCGAATGACTCCTGCACCATTCATTGCTTAGAAACGTGCCCGGTAGTGCAGTGACTACGACAACACTCGCTGAGAGGCGCATCGCCATATTTCCCCGCCGTTCCTGCTCTGCTAGTTACGTGACCTAATATTCCCCCTGGTAGAGAAATGCGCGTTAACTTTGTGCCTCGGTTACCGTTAACCAGCTACCAGCAAACGAGCCCTGGTTTTACTTTGGTATTCGCGATCGCATTCGTATGCCATGCAGAAAGGCCACATATGGTAAAGACCCAAACCCAATTAATAAAATACTGCATGTTAAATAAGAGAAAATCATGACTTAGTTGTATCCACCGTATATTAGATGTTGATTACAATATAACCCTTCTTGACTACCAAAAAGCGTTTTCAACTTAATAATAAACGACTTTGTTTTTAGTGCATCGAAAGATACTTAGATACTTTCCCTGGCAGGCTTCGGTCGATTTTTTTGTCTCAATAAAACTGCGTGAACCACACGGAGCAATACGCTTATTGTAGAACCAAGCCTTTCAGATGCGTATGCATTTAAATGTTTGTGTTTCCTGCTATGTGCAGTCGTATTTTGTTTGGGTGGTCGTGTGTTTGGAATCGACTCGGCAGGGCTGGAATGGACTGGTCCGGATGTGTTTCGTCGCGCCGCGATTCCCGCCGTGTTCCTTGGTTTCATTCGTTCGCTCGTTGCACCCTCTTTCCCCTCTTGAGTCTTGCGTATGCCCCGCCGTGCTCTTTCGCTGCGTTCGTTCGCTCGATTTTCTTCTCAGTGAATGGCGGTGTTGCGTGCACGACGTCGGAGATCCGCTTCCACCGTAAAATCACGCTACTTGAAACTGCTCTTGGGTCGGCCGCGTGTGAACCTGGTTCAAGAGGCGTTTCAGACTCCTGTTAAACCAACACAAAATCAGGGATAAATGCTACCGCATTTTGTAGAGGGTTAGCGTAGTGACATTAGCGATTTGGGCATATTTTTGTATGTTTTACGTAAATTCTAGGATAGTCTCCATCGAGACATATTTAGCAATGGACAAATACTTGTTTTGTTTTCATTACCGAGGTACTATGCTATGAAGATGTATCACTAAAGCACCTGTACTTTGCAGTATAAAGTGTAAGCAAGAGATATTGAAAAATGGTCGATGACAAAACAAAACAAAAAGTTCGAGCAGCCGGTAAAGTTCCTCTAGAGAATTCAAGCGTACGTGCACCACGTGATGCAGTTAGTAGAAATGTTACAATGAAGCTCTTTTAATGCTAGTACAATGAAGCTGTTTCACAACAACGCTTGATGACAGCGTTCCTGTTAAAAGTTAGAAAAGCAGAAACGAACTGGCAATAGTTTTTCACACAAGCATATGTCGCACAATGTTCATGCGAAATAACCAATATTTAATGCGGTAGCCATTGGTGCGTGGTTTCATTTGAAATCAAACATGCTTGTCGGGGTGAGGATTTCGAGCTGCTTCAAACATACATAATATAGCCCTCTTTTCATAGCCTAAAAAGCAACTATATAAAATGTTTCTACGTTCCCAACCAAAATTCAGAAGAGGAGTAGGAAGAGATGCTACAGTTTCGCTGCTTAATTTTTGTACACAATTCTGTGAGTTGTCCTACAAAGGTAACAATGAAAACACTCACAGCAATTTTTCTTCCACATATATCAGGCATGATATAGTTTCTTATATAAGCTTCTTTGTCATATTTTACATAATAAATAAACCTAAAGCCAGAACATCGCATTTTTGACGTTATGGTGACACATTTGGGGCCTTGTGTCTTAGGATTCATCATAGATTTTGCTTACTAAATCCTATTTGGATTGTAGGCCTACGCATGTTTTATTGACTTGTTCATTTATTTTCACGCTTTTCAATTTCTATATTTAATTTAGTTGCACTAAATATTTTATATGGCAATAGTCAAATATCGCCAAAAATAAATTTAGACATAGATAAAAGGTCGACCTGCAAAATACTTTTCAACCAAGGCCAAAATGTTTCTCGCGACCCTTCCCATTTTCCTCTTTCCGAAATTAAACTTGACGGCGGGGGCTTTACTTTTGTTGCCACATCTTCGGGCTGAATGAGGCGGGAGAAGCTGCCAGCTTTTCCGGTTTTAGGATGCACTGCAGCAACCAAAGGGGTCCCCCGCCTTCATGATAGCAGTTGGAGAGGGGTAAATGGGAATTGTGATGAGGAGGATTTTCATCCTGGTTTAGAAATATTTTGCAGACCGGTCTTTAAGCCCGCGTTACCACAATGTTTTTCTTTCTTGTTGTCGTTTCGATTGAAATGATCTCACCTTACATACACGAATCCGAATCGGCAATGTAGTATTTGCTCAAATCGGCTTTACTGCAATTTTTTTAATTATGAGATGCTGAATGGCAGGGAGTCGGAAGTTGTGGGAGGTAAATGGGCGGCGGAAGTTAGCGGTGCAAAGGGATATGGTAAGAGCTTATAAGAATGTACCCTTTAGGAAAAATGTCTGCCCTACACCTTTGCAGCTACAAAAAATAATACAAGATTCGTACAGTACACGTAGGGACATACCCTTTGTTTTGAGTTGTTTTTTCTTAATTTCGGACGAAGTGATAAAGATGTTTTAATCTCAGTTCAGGATTCAAAAACATCAAATATGTCTCCCAAATAGGTAATATCATATATATTTGAACAACGACTTTCTTCTTACAATTCCTAAAGACTTTCGTGATATGTTTCATGTTCGGACTAAAAAAAACACAATAAAGATCGTCTTTGTGTAGTATTCAGTGTCTAGCCCAATAACTAGACGATGACCTTCCACACACGGTAAAAATGCTACAATATCCACGACCGAAAGTGGGTTTACAGTTATGTCCATATTCCCAGGAGATAATTTGGTGCTTGGAACAAATTGGGAAATGCCGTAACGCTGATAGACGTGAGTATCTGAAGCTGGCATTTCTTCTGGTGAAACAACGGCTTGACAAAATGTTGACGCACATTGAGCCAGAACTTTCCACACGGGAGGCAGGAACGATCAGCTGAAAAGCTTCAGTTGTTTGCTCTTGTTTATCTAGGCATCATCTAATTTTCTTAGAGCACTTTCGGCAGAATGAGACTTTTAGTTTCTCTTACTTTCTTTTTAGCTCTAACTGTATGAAGGTTTTGTTGTTCGCCTTCAAAACCTCCGTCGAATCGTGCCTTATCTGCCGCCAGGAATTTGCTCCTTTAAGTACATGAGCATATGCCCGAAAACAACATTGGGCACAAACTTGAGCTGAACTTACTTGCACAGACACAGAAGGTTTTCAGCCATACGTGTTATGATATTCCGGCTACAGCATGTTTGTATTCATTATCGTAGCGGCGCCGTTAGGGGAGAAGAGTCACAAGACTGATATCAGCAGATCCAAGTTGAGCAGCCACTTCACGGACCGAAAACGTTCATTTCGAAACAGCTTTTTGTTATGTCGCATCGTAACATGCTCGAACAAATCCGTGAACGAGAGCTAATGTTGAAACTGGCCACAAGCAACTTCGAATGTAAAATGAAAGAGCTGGGGATGGGAATGATAGCTGCAACATCAAGTCTCCCGGTTGCAGATCTTGTCTTATGTTTCTTAGGCATGCGTTCAAATCAAATCGGTGCCTCCTTCGGGGAGCAGGAACACGACATGCAGATAAGAAAGGGCGAATACACAGGCGATCTGGTGAAGAACTTCCATAATGACCGGAGACACGAAACGATCAAAAACGGACAAAATCACAACAAGTCTCAAACTCAGCGTCTAGTTTATTTGAACAACAAATGCTCTTGTATATACCTCATGGCCCTCACCACCAAAAAAGAAACACCTCGTCTCCACTAGGTCACTGAAAGCCGGTCGCTCAGTGAGGTCCGAATTATTCATGCTACTCCTCTCACTTCACACTGACTACCCACCATGATGACATCTTTTGAGGGCTGACCAGCCACATACCATAATCGTCAACTCAAGCACAACCCTTGCTGTTCTTGAAAAAGGCAAAAAAACAAGACTTTAAAGACATAAAAAAACGCTTTATATCACTATCCAATGCCAAGGACGGTGTGCTCACACAGTTGCTGGAAGCCAAAGTGGAGATAGTCTCTTCAGAACTCTCCTACCATTTTCCTTCTCTTTGTGCAAAACCTAGGTATCCCCCCACTCAGGCTGTCATTCATTAAAGCCTACAGCATGGAGATAACTACAGCCGAGATGAGAGATAAAGAAATATTAAAGATACTAACGCAGATAAGAAAAAATATGCAGCCTGACAAAATTGTTCTAATATAAATGTCATCCCTCCCCCCCCCCCCCCAACCCCCACAGAAAAAAAGAAGAAATGAAGTAAAACATGGGTCGGAACGTCGAGAGATTTATTTTGATGAATGCACGTCCCCGTTACCCTCCCCTTACCACTTTTTCAGTGCCACATTCCGTCGCCCCTTCATCTCCCAAACATTTTCAAGCCGCCTACCCCTATAATTTTCGCGCAAAGAACTGCTGCAGGAAAGCCAACTTACGAAACAGCGCTTTCGCCCATACGGGTGCGTGTATCAGTGTCATGACTTCTACAAATAAATACAAGAAATAAAAGGAAAATATGATTAATCTTATAAAGAGTTCACATAATTAGAAAGAATATAGAAAAGTGAAACAAGAGAAGTACAAAATTGCATTTTGTTAAATACAGGAGTTCAAATAATGGTTAATTTTATATTTTTAAGAAATCTAGAAGCTTTTATAAATTATCACGCAAAAATAAATGAATATAAACTGGTACTAGTCTCTAGCAATCGCCTAGGTTTACAGGTGTTTGGTATTTAGTAAGAAAGTTTATGACATATTCTAAGATAAATAATTTCTACAGTCGGTGACAAGTGAAGAGTTCAGGGCGAGGGAAAGAAAGGCTGGGGAGGAGAAAGCAGACGTAATGCTGGAGCCAAAGGTTTGTTTCATCCTCTTCGCTCCAGCAATCGATCTGCTTCTTCCTCCCCAGCTATCTTTTCCTCTCCCTGATCTCTCAATCTGTCACCGACTGTAGTACATTACCAAAACGTCAAAGATTCGAAGTTGTTAATTTTTCATTTCCGGCGTAAAATACACCAAAGCAATTTAAATTTCAAAAACGTAGGCAATGCGTCATACATTTACAACAAAATTATAGTGTTAACGTTTTTACCTATTAATGACAACCTACATTGATGGGTAAAAAATCTACGCAGTCAAAATGTATTTTTCACCTTGCTCCACATGAAAAGCTTTGTTTCTGACAAGACTTTTCTTCTCAAAGCCTCTGAAAATTTGTTGTGTTTACTATGTTAGGGAGGATATAACACACACACGTACGCACGTGCACACGCACGCACACAGAAACACAAACATAATATATATATAGATATACGAACAAAAATCGAAGTACCCTCCCCTACAAGGTTGTTCAGTTTAAAAAGAAACCCCCTCGTAATAATTGCAAAGCAGTAAGCATCCTTCTTTCCAAACAGCTTAGACGAATGTCCCTTGTGGCGATGCACGTTGCAACCAAAACAGACAAGTTAACAAGCTCTTATGTATCAACAGGCTGACTGCGACAGCGGGACCTGTGGTGTACGGCGCAACGAAGAGTTCAGCCAAGCGACCAAACGTGGTCTATACTCAGTGGGTTCACAATGGACAGGCGTCTTCGTCCCAGCAGACCACCGTTGAAAGAAAGACCGAGCACAAGAAGACAGCCACCTGGCACGTTGAAGGTGGTTTCAGCTATTCCGGCTCTGTGACAGCCAGTGCCAGTTCTTTTATTGTGAACATTGAAACCAAGCACCAGATAAGCTTAGACTTGAAAGGGGATACCGTGAAGAAGTCTCTGACACGGAGACATTCTCGGTAAATCAAGTCGTCACCGTGCTCTCCCATGAAGTCAGTCAAGATTGACTGGATCATCACAGATGCCGTGCAGGTAAGTTACGCCCGGATGAATTTCGTTGAAGAATTGTCCATCCCAGGCATCGTGATTCGCTTGAGCAATGCAGTTGATTTCAAAGATAGGGTATGTTGACCTAGGTAGTATGTCAGTGCGCCTAAGTGCGCTGGAGGTGGTTTGGACGAGGGCGATTGTTTTCCGTTTGTGTTACGTAACAGCACTGTGGAAGGCTATGGCCGAACATACCTACTAAAAATGCAAGGTCACGACGCGTTCGCTGCGCTTCATTCATTTGGCCGATGATACAACACGCAAGTAAATTACAAACGTCGTGACCATGTGTTTTTTGCGCTGTTCGTTCATACTCCGTTTCACATTAAGTTCGACCGAAGCCAATGCTAGAATCCGACCTGAGCCAGTCCAGCAGTTGTAAAGGTGCATCGTCAGGAAGTGCGTTGCATTCGTGTGCAACCACTGTGCGAACACTGTGCGTTATTGTTCGACTAAATGATTATTTGATTGACTTGCCCAATTGTGAACATCATTTGACGTCAAGGGTACATTTTGTATGGCTCAAGGATTTATTGTCCTACTTATGCAGAACGCAAGTTCGTCTGCTTCTTTGCAGGGGTTGTGGTAACGTCCGAACGCCGAGCTCTGATTGGTCCTGACTGAAGAATAGTGGGTAGACCTCAAGGCAACTTGCTTTGAATTCTACCCAGTATCCTTTAATCAGAGTCAATCAGAGCTCGGTATCTTTTTGACGCCACTGCAACTCCTGGGCAGGAAGCAGACGACTTGCCTCTCCGCATTATTGCTGTCAATGCTGCAATCGTCTTTTTAATTCTGTGGAATAAATAGGAAAATACTTTGATCTTGCAATGCCCTCAGATTGTTGGCCGTCTATGAGTCAATAAATCATTTCTAGCGATTAGTGAATTAAGCTTTTGTGTTGGTATTCTTTCTTTGTTTTTGACACAGGAAGTTCCCTGGACGTCGACCGTGGCCGTAACCGGACAGATTGCTATCAAGTACACGGAGAAACTCGAAGGTAGCTTCGTGGGTATTACAACTTCCCCTATCTCGAAGATTCCCGTATTAAGTATGCAGGAGACGATACGTACCTATACACGGCTAATGGAACGTTTACGGGAGTCGAGGCACACGAGTCTCATCTTCGCATCACAGAGCACGATTATCAGGCGTACGGAGGAAGGTCTTCGGCGGTCAGGACATACACCATTCCTTTGAGCCTGACACCGCATACGCCTGCGGCGAAGACTTTGTGATACTTCAAATCTTCTTCATGGGAGGAAAATAAATATTCCTATTCAGGGAGAAAGTTCTTTACATTGTAGTTGGAATGCTGATAGTGACCTCTTAGTGTTCATAGGGGAAAAATAAGTATAAAATTATTTTCATGGACTCAGGTTTGATTGGATAAAAAAATAAATAAATCATCAACGCATAATGTATTTTTGTCTCAACTACTCACGAAAACAATTAATTTAATTAATCACTTGTTTTCGTCTTAAATACTCACTGCCTTCTGAAATAATTACGTTGGAGCTATACGTAGAAAATCAGTGAGTAAATACTTAACATATAAAAAATACTCGGTTTGTGCTTTGTAATAAATAATTCGCTTAACCGGCAGCAAGTAGAGCGAAAACAGTCAGTAAACTACAGATATTGGAAACAAAGTCGCATTTTGATGGCATTTTAAGAGCTAGACATGATAAAGGCGCACAATTGCAACATCTCCTGACGTGTGTTTTTATCTCATTCAGACGTCATGGGGAGGTCTCAATGAAATGAAGACATGAGAGCGAGAGAAAATAAACCTCGCATTTTTCACCCATGGCGTCTTTCCACGATTTCTAAAATCGGGTCCAATGTATGGATGGATGTCGTGCCGTTTACTTCGAAAATTCCACTTCAATAATGTTTTGAGCGATTGCTATTCCAATGGTACGATATTGCAACTGACTGAGGCGCCAGGCACGAAGCCAGGTAAGACGAGGGAGGGGGGGGCGGGCGCCCCCCTCCCCCAAATTTACCATTTTGCTGGGACATCCTCTCCCCCTCCCCCTCATACAGTATTTTGTCATGGGCGCCCCCCCCCCCCCTCCGAAACAAAATCCTGGCTACGTGCCTGTGAATGCGCTCTTGTAGTTTGAACATCTGGCGGCAGAATATTACTACTGGCCGTCTCCAGTGAATTGGCTCGAATTATGTCCCTTTTGCCGCGTACCTACAATCGTAAATTTGGACAGCCAAATCTGGCGACCCAACCGATTTCTTCATGTGAACAGAGTAAACTGTAGTGGTAGTTTTGATTCCCAATGTTTGGTTCCGTGAGACATCCTGGAGTCTGGACTCACTGCATGTATACGCTAAACGTATTAAGTAAAAAATGGCTTTCTTTTAGAAGTGTATTTGAGTGTTCACGACCCAGCGCATCCTTCAGAACAGCAATGAGCAAGTTTTAATTAATCAGCTTAGCGAGTGCAGAGGTTGGGTGGTACCCAACCCCATTAGTGATCCGGGTTGAGTGCCTCAAAGGCTGCGCAGATAGCTCTGAGCCTGAGTGACCATTGGAACGCGATACTTATCGCTTCTTTCACGGTCGGATTAGTGATCGGTGTCAAGAGATGCTATAGTTCCTGGCAGCTTAAAAACTGACAGCGGCCTTGATCTCCAAAATGGTATAATGCATGAAATGCAATATTTATAAAGCGATCGTTTTAATTTGTTTAGTAGACATTTAACAAATGTTTCGGCGAGTGAAGAAACCACAATATTATGAATTACCGCGCTAAATGAAGCAGAAAAACTGACTTGGTACAAAGGTCACGTGTCGTAAATTTTTCGCCAAATAAATGGGAAACTAAATTGGTTTATAGGAAGCGAGACGTTAGGCCAGGGGACAAATTTTTCCCGTAAACTTTCACGGACAAACTGAATTTGTGTAGAGTTCTTGTGACGTCAAGTAACGGGATATCAGTTTCCCCTCCAAGTTAGCTGGGAGACTAAGAGTGCCTTTAGGTCTCCTGACGTCAATTTCCCTCTATATTTATCGGAAAGGCTAGATTGTTTTGTATGTCTTGTGACGTCATGTCATGCGACATTTTCTACTCTAAATTGATCGGGGGAAACTGAATTCCTGTTTAGGCCTCGTGAGGTCAATTTCCCACTAAATTTAGCGAGAAATGAAAAATGCAAGAACAAATGGACGGACGGACAAACATTCGGCATTGAGGGGTTTCCGTTAGAAAGTATTTCATGCTTTAAAAACTTGGGGGACGCTAAAGCTCTGCCTTTAAAAGTGGAACAAGATAGCGTTTTCAGGCCTTGTTCGCAAAAGCCCTCCCATATGAACCCGTGCTCTTTGACGAGCCGTGCAAGCGTGTGTGCAATGTTTAGTCGTGCGCTGCTCTTAGGCTCCCGTTTCCGCGGTTCACGGCGCCGCCGTCGGCGTTACCGCCCAGCTAAATTTTGCGGAAAATTGAATTGATGTCAAGGTCACGTGACGAAACTTTCCCCGCTAAATGCAGGGCGAAAGTTAACCTGAGTCATAGAACGTTTTCGCCTATAATCACCGTTTATTTCTTTTGCGTCTGTCCAAAATATATCACTGAAATGCAAATACTTGAAAATAATTAAACACCGCAAAACATCTGCGATTTTTTTATACACTGGAAAATCCGCGGTTTATATACTAGTTGTATATGTCTTGAAAGAACAAACCCCTGCGAAGGTAATTTGGCAATTTATGGAAATCCACGTGTTTTTCCAACTGAGAATATTTCGGAAATCAAAAGAAATGTGGCATAGAAACTACTTGGATTGCCGTGTTTTGCTCCTTCATGTCTCAAATTAAGAATGGTGGATATAAATTAGTCAGATATCTTCCCGCCGATCTCAAGAGGAGCTCCAACCTTCCTGCTGGACTCAAATCTAATTTTGGGCGGATCTACAGACAAATCCACTCGATTCCTTGGCTTTATCGCAGCAGTCTTGCAAGAGGAACCTGAAAGGAACCATTCAGAAATAAATATCATAAAAAATCAAGCGTGTTTCGATACTTTACATCCCAAGTAGCACATTTCCTGGGCCCAGGCTTGGGCCAGACTGGCGCGAGCGAAAGCCAATTTGGCTCAAACCTGGCACAAGCTTGCGCCAAACTTGCCCAAGTATGAGCCGGGGAAGTGTGCTGCTAGGAATGCTACATTAAATACAAGTGAATCTGAAATAAACTACTTAAGTCTCGCCAATATAACTTTTATATATTTTAAACATGGACTTGTATACGGGGAAATGATGTCTTTGCGCCAACCAGAGACGAAACGAATGAACAGTAACAACAACATATCACTGCGTTTTATTTCTTCCAAGAACCTTCAAGATAATTAAACTTGCGGAAGAAAACGTCCCTTCTCGTTTTTCTTCCGCAAGTTTAATTATCCCTACCTACCCGCTCGTTCTGTCCTTACTCCCTTCAAGATAGTTTTGTTATAATTGGAAAAGGATGAGTTAAAGTGAACACCTGAATTAAATATTTTCTGTGCATTAGACTTTTATATTCAGAGTGGACCGTCTTTATCAACACTTATATTTCTCCATACATTACCTAAATAAAGCGGAATCTTAGAAGGTACAGCAAGACATTTTACCACAAAACCTTTCACAGGCATCTTGAAAACTATTAACACAAAAGCTACTGGACAATGGTTACATGAAACGTTTCTTTGCCCACACGCCTCTAGTTACCCCTTAAAAAGGTTTCGTCACCGGACCCTCTCCAAAATTGTCTTGTAGCATATTATATTGGTTTCTAACAACTCAGGATTCTTCCATAAGATTGACTTGTTTTGTAAGTAAGGAATGGTATTTTATTTGGTAGGGTGTCAAGAAAGTTTACTGCAACCATACATTCATTTGAATACTCAGTCCTGAAAACGACGTGACCAAATTGCCTACTTTTATGCAGTCGCCGAGGAGTCGTCATTTCATAAGCCTACATGTTCTGACTGCAAGCAAACTACCGGATGTTCCAAATAGCGGCCAGGCTCTTTAAATCGACCGCGAAAGTCGGTTTCTTAACCTATCGCGCTACGATTTTCTGCCGCGTTGCCCACAGATGGTGTATTTTTATTTATTTTTTTGTAATATTTGCAAAGAGCGGACTTACCTTTGGAAAAAGTCAAGAACAAAAAGGCTGAACTTCTATGGAAAGGCAGCGAATCCACCGGTCTTCACACAAAACGGCGCCGTTTCGCACGGCAGACAAGAGATGGCGCACGCGGTCGCGACGCCAACTGCCGCTAACGAACGAGCATATGGCGCCGAGAGCCTGCGTCATTAGCAGGCGATCTTTTCGACTCAAAAGCGGCGCGAGCTTTTTTGAAATCATTAGATATCAAAATAATGTCAATGCATTATTTTATCATCCTTACTAATAAGACACATTGAATGGACACATAATTGATTACAAAAATAGTATGTCGGGATATTCGTCTCCTTTGCAGTTCCTTTTTGTCACCGCGTATGTTTTTGGTTTTGTGACTGCCGCCGCCGGCGGAACGCGGGCCGCTTTTGAGTCGAAAAGTTCGCCTGCTAATGACCCCGGCTCTTCGCGGCGTATGCTCGTTCGTTGGCGGTAGTTGGCGTCGCGACCGCTTACGCCATCTCTTGTCTCCCGTGCGAAACGGCGCAGTATTGTTAGAAGACCGGTGGCTTCGCTTCGTTAACGAGTTATAAGAGTTAAGCCTTTTTCTTTCTTTACTTTTTCCTCGGGTAAGTTCGCTCTTTGCTAACTTTACAAACAAAAAAATGCACCATCTTTGAGTAACGCTGCACAAATTAGCAGCGCGATAGGTTAAGAAACCGCATTTTGCGGTCGATTTAAAGAGCCCGGCCGCTATTTGGTACACCCGGTAGTTTGCTCTAGACAAAAACACTCCACTATTCAAATATCGAAAGTGATCATACATCTCGTTTTGTTCTTTCATGTTTTCATGTGATTGACTAAAGCAGAAGTACGCACCTTTCCAAGGAAACCTGTGATAAAGATGTCTTCATCTCGATAGAAGCGCTGCACCCCGAATACTTCACATTTTGTGGGACTGAAACAATATCCAATAACGCAAGGCTTTCTTACCATATGAGTGCTATTGACTGTTGAATGAATTCGCATATATAGAGGCGAGTCGTATGATTTATAAAAAAGTAATAAAGCTACGCAAAGGAAGTCAGACAAGAGGCCATTCTCATTGTACACTTTACAACGAATCTACTTGGCATTGCTCGCCCGCGTTGAAGGGCCTGTTGCGACGAAGAAATTAAGCAGAGTTATGGGAGCACGGGACGATAGTCAAAGTAAAATTATTAAAAGAGAAGGTCATGCAGACCCACTCGTCTAGGTTCATGCCTCCGTAGTCTTTAATTCCTTAATAATTGGTGCCGAAACCCGTGACGCCGTCCACTCTTGAATTTCTTTCTTGTTCAAAGGGGAGCTTGGCTCTTCTGCCAACGAAAGAAATCTTAACTAATCACGATCTTTTTGACGCAAACAGATTTGTAAAATCAACATCTTGATCTCGCCACTCATTGCGATCGGGTACCATCTGAATTGCATGAGGACCTAGTAGAAGATCAAAGTTCAAATTGAGTCTTGTTTCCAAGCACTCATTCAAAGACGTGCACGCTTTGACGCAAAAAGATCCATCAAGCACAATCTTTAATGTGGCGGTGTCGTCTTCGTCTTACATATTTATTCCTTTTTTCAATGTTTACCCGCCCCAATACGCTCTTCATACATTAAAACAATGCTTAACTTTGTTGTCGCTGAGTTTTCACGCAGCACTTTCTTGTGAAGCATGCAGAACATAAAATTTACGTTGATCCATTGCTTTCAGCTTGCCCAGCTAGCAGGTACTGTCTGATTGCAACATCATATCACCTGAATAATCATTTTTTCGTGAAATTCTTGTCAAGAGGAACAATTACTGATTGAGGAAAGCAGATATTGTCAAATTGCGTTCAAGAATCGGGCGAATCCATTGTAACTTTATTTTCAATATATTAAAACATTAGTTCAAAGTTTGCGTGAATATGTCACAGAGCTTGAAGCAGTAAAATCTAAAACACTATCAAAACTAGCATTCAAATGAAAGCCTAATGGTAGAAATGCAATCGCTTAAGCATGACCCAAGCACAAGTGATAGGCCAAAGTATGGCGTATAGGCCGCAAGAAACCCTCAGCCCGATTTTAGTTGTCCATTCTTTGAACGTTGCTAAGGGGACCCATGGCATGTTCTTGCTGCTTTAATTTAACATGCTTCGAGATCTATTAAGTTTCTGAAATTACTAAAAATAATGACACCCAAGATTTTGGTTGACACCAACTCAAACGACAGCTGCCGGGTCAACAGAACCTTTTGGGGTGTATATCAAGGATACTCGGTACACCTTCACGTGCACGAGTACAGAGTGCGAGTGCGTAGCGAAATACATCGGCGATGACTCTGTCAGTCATCACTTGAGATTCTTCGTCTTCTATCGCAACCGTAGGAAGAACACTATAACCTGCTAAACTCCAGTACAGCGCGATACTTTCGACGGTTTCTTGAAAAGTAGTCCGATTGTCGGCGACAAAATGCGGGGTGAGCAAAACTGAACTATGACTCTCTGCGCGGACAACGAGCGTGTTTACTTAGCCTTCCTGCAGCTGTACGGCCATCTGCCTCGTCTGCGGTGGGCGCCGGGAAAAATTAACAAGCTCCACCTTACGTATGAGGGCCAAAGTATAAATAATTACGATGCCAACGCAAAAAAAGAACCTCCTCTATGCTGCCTGCTGCGGTCACCGCTAAAACCGATGCACTCGCTGAACTAAAGCTCTGTCTATACGTTCTTGCAAATGGCAGCAATGCCCGTCAAGACCCGCAACGCAAATCTGCCCACTGCTGCAAGAGCACGTATTGACGGCTAGGCATTCCTGTTGCGTTCGGGGAATGGGCACGCCTGACCATGTAATTGTCTCAGCTTATTCAAAGTGCTTGCGTGCGGTCCACAGAAACTGTTACACGCAAGATCTGTTACCGAAAAATGACGGTGTTTACAGTTCAACACCTCCTGAAGTTTAAGAACCTAAATACTTGTTTAATTTTATTTTTCTCCACAAGTTTGCAAAAGCCGTAATTGATCCAGCGGAACTCCTTGCGAAAGTGATTTTCCATATATTCCATTCCGAGTAACCAGACACCTTGATTGTTTTGATGTTAGCTCGCCATTTATTAGCTCACCGTTCTCACGGATTTTAGTCATTATATAGTCAAGTCGCTCCACCCCACCCTGACACATTTGCATCAATATCGATTAACTCTCACAATTTGAGTGATTTTATTTCAGCCCCTTAGCATTATCTTTGTGTTAGATGCTTTATGTTTTTTAGTAAAATGTGTCTAGAGCCTATGCATTTTCTTGCTGATTTTGTTTGTTTGTGTAGGTGTGCCAATGAGATGACCAATGTGGTTGGTTTCGGGCACCCAAAATAACTATTATTATTAAAAAGCCTAATTTCTAATGTCGAAGAGTAGGTGCTGCCGGCACGTGAAGGTGGGCACAAAAAGCGCGGGATGTAAGGCGTGCAAAAAGAACGGGAAAGGAAGCAGGCGACGTTTCGAGCGCACACACTTCATCAGACGATGTAAAAAACTAAAGAAAGCCAAGAAGAATAATCCAAGTGTTCTCGCAGCATCACTCCAGAAGATAAAGAAATAAACAGAACAAAACGAAAAGGGCAAAGCAGCGAACGACAACCAGATGTCCAGACGAAGGTTGGGAAGAGGGTCAAAACAGTTGCAAACGTGGAAGAACGGGGGAACGATCGAAAGTTGGGGAGGGTGTCGACTTCAGAGGAAAATTAAGGAAAACTAAGGAAAAGAAGGCGAGGGATATGGGATGAGAAAAATGTTTATTAATTCATTATCAGCTAAAATAGTGTATATATGATACATCACAAAAATTAAAACCAAGCTGTTTGTTTTCTTAAACCAGAGTAGCTGCGAATTGAACTGCGAATGCAATTAATTCTAGAATATCCAATGATGTAGCTGAATGAATAGGACATTAAGGGCCAGTTAAAGGCCAGAGTTGTAGGTGCTACTCAAAATGTAACGATTTACGTCACTCACAATAGTAATCAATAGGAACGCGTGAAAGACATATGTTACATCAAAATCAAATTAACATGTTACAGTTCGAGAAACTATGATAAGGGTGCAGGCGAGCTGGCGGACATTAACCCTCTTGAATTAACCTGAGACTGGCGTAGAGAAGAAGTATCAAAACATAGAAGCGACAGAAGATAGACTGAACGACGTCTGAAACTGCTGCTAACTCGTTCATATAGTCCACCTCCTAAGATATGAAACTCAAAACCGGTTTTTCCAAGAGTGAGTTGTCATTCGAGGATAGTAAAGGCTGGGGTTGTAAAGTAATATTGGTCAGGAACGCGGTAGAAAGGTGGTGTGTCCATCATAGCATTGAATCGCTAGAAATGCAGTGAAAGACGATTTCTAGTGTAGAACATGATGACAGTTTCATCAAACGGCAATGGGTATTGTTTATGAAAGGCAGAAGCGAATCATAACAGAGATACAAGGAACTGCTTTGCTGTAATCCCATATTTTTTACGAGATTTCTCACAACTTGAAGGAATGTGCGATGCAGTTCAGGGTGGACACGGTCTTAGATTCAGATTTTTGATTGAGGAAATTGACGCCATTTCAAACAGGTGTTAGTGCAAAAAGGCCCACCGGCAAAAATCGGTACGTTGCGAGAATGGTATTGTGTATGAAATACCATTGGAGTGTGAGTTTAAGTACGTAGGGCTGGCGTCACGCTGCATCAATGAAAGATTAAGCGAACATAAAATAAATGTGAAGAATAATGCACAGGTCTAGGAAATCGCGAAACATATCCATGAATGTAACACCCTCACGGCCCTCTTGTCGGAAACTTAAATCATCAACAACGAGAGGAACGATGTAAAGAAAGTAGTAAGGGAGACTGCGCGGATAAAATCTCTGGGCAACTATATAAGTCAGACTCCGCTGCACTTCGGAAGCAATTCAAGAAGCTTTTGAAAATGTAATGTCCTTTCTGCTGTAAGCGCAGAAATGGAAACCCCTGATCGTGATTGTCCAAAATTACTCTAAAGCCCTTTTATTTATTTTGACGGTTCTTGAAGGAAAACGTTTTTTTGTTTTTTTGGCTGAGGTCGTTTTGAAGTTTTTGGGGTAGTAGGGGGATAGGGCGCCTTATCAATCAGAAGTGGTGACTGTGTTTGGGATAGAAGAGGAGAGAGATCCTATTGTTCAACTTTGAAGGAGGATGGATATTGGCCTTATCCTGTCGACTTGTAAGGTGGTCTGCATTCTTACATTGTGTGATGTAGACTGGTGCTTGAACAAAAATTGGCCACCACTGAAACAAAACTGCTCAGCTATAAAATGCTGATACGCCCTTTGTTAGGGTATGCGTCTGAAGTATGGGACCCTCTGACAACTAAAACCTTATCCTCGATCTCGAACGCGTGCAACGATTAGCCTTACGTTTTATTTTTTCGATGTATCATAGATTTGATTCACCAACAGAGCTGTAGCGCTCTATCTAATTTTCCCTTCATTGAGTCTATAGAGAAAAACAAGCGCTTGAAGTTTTTTTGTTATTCTTTCTGAGTCACTGTTTATAGACCAATCAACTTACGTGATATATCATAAGTCGCGTATCACCCAAAACAAGCACTCGCGTTATTTGCATGAATTCTCGCGCTTAATAAAGATCGTTTAAAATTTTCCTTTTTCCAGGCACAGTGGGATAATGAAATGTACTACCGGATAGTGTTGTTTCACTCCTCGATTCTGAATTGTTTCCATCTAATTTAGACACAACATAACTATTGTATATGCCAATATAGAGGGTGTTTTGTTTTTATTCTTACGACTTTGTTTAAAGAAAGCCATGAAAGCTACACCTATGCGGTTTGTGCGAGTGAGTTATATGCTCAGGTGGACATTAACTGGGTGGCTAATCTTTGCGATAAGTCGGCTAATTAATTAAAATTCGTTAATTAACTTTTAATTAGTGAAAATAGACATATGGTTCCAATGACAAACGTGCTGAGCGTTATCGAAAACCACTAAATCAGTCATTTTCAGAAAGACTTTCAGCGCGTGAGAAGTGTAGTCGTGCATTAAAGTTACCACTCGTGGAGCACGTACAAGGCTTGCGGTTGCGGTAAAGTCTCCGCGCGATTTTTCCGCCTCTTATTTAGCCCCAGCCTTCTACCTGCTCCACGAGTGGTAACTTCAGCGCACTGTCGCGCTTTTTACGCGCTCAAAGTCTTTCTAAAAATTACTGATCTAGGGGTTTCGGACGACGCTCAGCAAATTTGTAATCGGAACCATATGACTATTTTCACAAATTAAAAATTAATTAACAAATTTTAATTAATTAGCCAACTTATCGCGAAGATTAGCCAACCCCATAATGTTCCCCTCTGCGTATGACTCACTCGCACAAACCGCATAAGTGTAGCTTTCATGTGTTTTTTTAAACAGATCTGTAAGAATAAAAAAACACCGATATATATCTATACTCGTTTGTGCATCGGATGCAGCATATTGTTTATATTGTTTATATTGTATTTTGTGTACCGGCGTTTCTGCATGTGCTTCGTTTGCTGTTTTTATTTCTTTTCAAAATGTATTGTAATTACCACTCCTACTGAAGTCCTTAGCTTGGACCTATAGTATGTCAAAATGAAAATAATTAATAAACTTCGGCCTTCTTGTTAGTGCTGGTAATGGCCATGAGATTTAAAATTCTTAAGGAGGTCGACTAAACAAACGCGTGAGCTGAGCTTGAGACGTTGTCCTGTCCATTTTCTTTCTCTTGTGCATTCCGATGTTTCTTCACTACCCCTGTCTCAGGTTAATTCAACATGGTGCAATGTTACCGTTACCGATAAAAGTAATGCAAGGTAGTTTTGCGTTATATTGTTTTGTGAAGCAACAGCGTTTTTTGGCACTAAAACAAAGGACCCAGGTGCGGTTTTTTCGCGGCAACTTCTTTTGGAAGTTTTCGCAACGTAAGTAACGTAACTACTTGACACTTTACTGTTTTAGAAAAATGTTCCGAGTACGTTACTACGCTACCGGAAAAAAGTGACGTTAAAGCCGTTACTAGTAACGCGTTGCCGCAATATGCATTGCAGTGTCGCCAAGCTGGACAAAATATCACTTGATTTTTATGCGCCAACTGCTCATGCACCTAGTGGCGTAAGCTGGCACAATATTTGAACGTTTTTGACAAATCGGTGGTATAAATTTCTTTAGAATAAATTAAAGAATCGTTTCGGAGGGAAAGAATAACATGTATTTGGTTGTCGTGACGCTACTCTACACCATCGTGTGTTATGTTGTTTTTAAAGTTTTTCGTTCCTGAGAATAAAAAAGAATAATCAACAAATTATCTTTCACTTCCCAGAGATTGTATCGGCATCTGGAAGCTGTAGTAGCAGACGTGGGGCATATATTACGTGCTGCTCATCCTGATACAGCTCTCCTGATAATGACAACGCAGCTATGATTATGTTCAGTGCCGCGTCACTTGCTCTCTTTGCGGGACCATGAGATTAGATAAATCCCACGGTCCGCACCTGACCCCAGATTTCGTGGTAAGAGCATAGAGTAATATAGTAGAACGTAAAGAGTGGCCACTCGGACCCTATCGCGGCCCAGGAAGTAGGTTTCACGGCAGCCGCCAGCTGGCGCCCATGGTGCCTAATTATTCATACATTCGTTATATTTGTACCGTTTATAAATTGTTCTATCTTAATTTAGAAGCTTTTAAAATTATTAGTAGCTTCGAAGGTTAGAGAAAAATATTCCAATGATTGCGACTTCCGCTTGGGCAAAACGCCGCCATAACAGCAGCCTGGGTGCCTGGGTGTTGGGCTCGGCGGCTCGGGCGGTCTGCCTGCTGTTCCTGTCGTCACGTGGATTTGTCGGTGTTCACTTGGTCGAAAAGGTGAGCCATTTCAAAACACTATTACGCGTGCACATGAGGAGTGTTTCACGGGTCTGTTGGGCGTCAGCGTCTTTCGGGCTTTTCTCTGTTCCATCAGGTTTCATAGCGTGAAATGCAGCAGGGCGTCTGACGCGGCAAACACGTGCGCGTTGTCTTCAGCGACGCTGATTCCAGCTTTCACATCTCAAACGCGCGTGCATTACATGCTCACTGGGACTCCGGAACCGGGGGGGCAGGGGGGCGGTCGCCCCCCCAACATTTTTGCACAGGGGGCAGGGCCCCCTGTGCAGTACTGCCCCCCACTCCCAAAAAACGGCAGTACTTGCCCCCCACTCCCAAAATAGTTCCGGAGTCCCTGCATGCTCATTTAAACCGTCGAGTTCTCTCTCGTAGTTGTTTCTTTCCTGGCACTTACGCTGAAATGGAGCTGTACACACAGTTTCTGCGGGGGCCGAGAGACGGTGACGCCAAACAGACGTCCTGAGACGCTTCGCTCAATGTGTTGGGGTTTCATCCTACTCGCGAGGGTTTTTCGTTCTTTGCGTGAGGTTTTGTCCTTATTAATGTTGAAAGTACATGCCGCAGCACCGTGCTTTTGATCTGGTCGAGAACAGCCAGCTCAGAGAAATTAAATCACAGGTGAGCAAGGCATTCGATCATCTGCGTAATTCGGTGCGCCCTGCGCGCTGGAGTATGCTGGAGTACCACAGTGAACCATAGTGAACCATATTATCATGAGGCGCCGAAGCATTGGTTTCACGTCGTTCGAGTTGGTGTATACTGACATGTAATTCATCTTTTTATTTAAGGGCGCTGTTCGTGCACTGCGGTTACCTCGTGATTTATACAGTATACGAACTTGGCCTTGTGTTTTGTATATTAGTACAGTTTATTGTGTCATGACCAGCTCCCCTTTCCGCAGGCATATCGGAATCTCACGGCGCCGATTCTGCAAAGTTTCTTCCGCAGCGCACGCCGTCGAAATGCCCAGCTACGGTAGCTACTGCTGCGTAGCGTGGTGCGGTAACAACGGAAGAACGTGCAAGAAACCGGGAACAAAGTTGCATAGTCCTGTCTATTGGTCACGCAACTTGGGTGTCATTGGGCCTTTCCTGGTCTTGTTCACGATTGCTGCTTTAGTTTTATGTGCAGCTTGTACATAGGCAAGAAGAGTCATATTGTTTGGACAAGAGCCGCGGGCTAGTCATGTTTTGAATTGCAATTTTATGTTGTCGGAACAATCTGCAGGTGTGGAATATACTAGGATTTGTTTTTGCAAGAGTGTTCCTTATGATAGAGGCGACGGAATTTGTGGCAAGCAGATTGTTAAATAATGATTTGTTGTGCTAAGGGTCTTTTTGTGCCTTAATAATTGATACTAGAAGTTTTTGTGCGCTAACAAGGCAGGCATTTTACACGGCGAGCTACTTAGGATAATTTGTTTGTGTGGGCACACAAACAAATTTGTGTGGACTTTGAAGACTATACCACTACCCTGTGTGTGGACTATAGTCCGGAAAATACGGTACTTAACAGAACGGTGCACACTGCACGCCGAGTATTTCCAGGTATAGTTTGTAATGACCAGGTTGCAGGCCAGCAGTCGACCAGTCTTTACTAGCGTCTGCAGAACCACTTGATGTGTGTTTTTTTTTTCTAGTGTGTTCATGTTGAATGCTTCTTTATTGGTATGGATCTTCGTATTGGGTCACCCGGTTTTGGTGTCAGTTGTGAGCTTTTAGATGTTTCCTCCCTCAAACCTGTACAAAAAGGCTGATGAGGTTTTTCTGAAAAATATATTTTGTAACACGTCCTGAAACAATTAAGTGCGAAAATAATTTTCACGGTCTTTTGTTTCTGTTTTTTATGTAAAGTAACTACTTTTTATGGTTATCTTCGTGGCCACAATAAAAATTTTAATATTTGTTAATTGCTGCCTTCTGTTGGTTGTCCTTTTTTCCTGTTCCGTGACGTAGTTTTATATTTCATACTGGGATTGTACATGGTTACCGCGTTACCTGTCTGTCCTGAAATTGTAAATGAATATAAGCGTGCTTTTGAGTTGTTGAATACACAGCTTAAGCGCCCAAGTAAATTCTAAATTAGCAACCGCAACCAAATTTAAAATTGTAATTAAACTTGAGGAAGACACGAAAAGGACGGACAACCATAGTTGGAAGTTTGTGAGGTGTCCGTCCTTCTCGGTTTCTTCCTCAAGTTTAATCCTCTTACCAATTGTTGTTTGTTTGTTTATTTTGGGGTGAAGAGAAAGGGGGAACCCGCTCGTTCTGTCCTTAAAATTGTAGTTAGTCACGAGAGCCCAGGTGGCGCAAGCTACCACACAATACAGTTGGAAGCACTAATACTAGTTGTCTATTCATTTGACTACTAGTATTCTGTGACTCTATCCATGTTGAAAAACGAAACCGAAAGCATCCAAACAGGAAGTCGAGAAAAATTTCACGGCGGCCGCTAGGAGCGCTAGTAGTCGAGTGGGCCGCTGGGGTCTATGGGAGTGGCCACTCTTTACGTTTTACTATATTACTCATGGTAAGAGCAGCTTCTATAGTAGTAGTGTTGTTCACGGTACTTACTCTGCTTTCAGTGTGAATCACGTAGCGCAATAAAGAGTCCTAGAGTCCTGCGGTCCAAGTTCAAGTCCATGTTTATTACTCTAAAAAAACGTTCGTTTGAACGTAATACACCAAGGGGTGAGAAAAATGTTTAGATAAAAAAGTTAGGGCTCCAATCAACGCTGTGAAAGTGGTTGACTAGCGAAGCTCTGATATGAGCTCCTACGATTGCCCACTGCTACGATACCAAATGCCGCCGCTGGTCGCTGCCATCGCCGCTGGTTTCTTTTCCCTTTGCCGCTCCTCGTATTCACGCGGCACCTTTGGAGTCCTAACTATGCGTACTCTGCCCATAGCGGTGCTGCAACAAAAATTAAATCAGCTGCAATACTCCGTTCCACCGTACGTCCAAGCGCAGCGGATGTTACGAGCCATGGGAGTCAATCCAAGGCCGTGTGTGTGTCAAGTGAACCTTAAAAGGATACTTCAACGAAATTTGAAATATATCCGTCGTGTTCAAAAATAGGTTGAATATGATCCACAATATCCGTAAATGACAATCGCACGTTTGTATTTTGAGCCTGGTGGCCGTATTTTTTGTTATAAACGGCCCACTCTAGCAAGCGCTTGGAGAAGGCCCAGCTTAGAGCACGTGACATCCGACGCAATCGTGACGTAGGTCGTCTCGGGACGAGCAAAGCTACGGCGAGGCTGACGTCGAGGGGATGGCCTAGTTGTTCCAGCCACCGAAGCGGCTGCTTTTGTACGAATTTTGAGTGACGGGTTAATCTTTTATAATCTTGTAGGGGGACAATAGCTACTTCTGGAACACACAAAAGGGATTCTCGGGAAGACGGGAGTTCCTCCTTCCCTCTTCTCTCGTCGTGGCCGGAGGCGAGACACTCACCGTCACTAGCTGTCAAGGTTCCTAGACGGGCATTACAAACGAGGCGTTAGCGACATCCACCAGGTGCTCTTTGCTAATCGTTTAATTCGTTTTAAAATTCCTTTTCGTGACTTTTTTAACAAGATATTGGTGTGTTCGATGTGATACTGCTCCTTTGAACACATATATACCATAAAATGAGCGCCGAAATTTTGTTGTAGCATCCCTTTAAAGAAGGGGGAACAGCGACGCGCAGAAAGCGGTTCGCGACCTACGTTCACAGAACGCGATTGGCTAGGATAGCTCGTGGCATCCGCTGTGTCCCGCCGTAAGGTGAAGCGGAATATAGGCAGGTTCTTCTTTTATATATGAAAGGCTAGTGACGTCACTCCCCACGTCGCAAGCTGCCGTCGCCGCGACAGCCTGCGCAAGACTAATCTTTACCGACAAACGTATGCGGTGAGAGGTACGTGCTTCGCATTGTTATCAGGAGAGCCTCATCAGAAATTATGTGGGTCGGATGCTTGTTTGTGCTTGTCCTTTAGTGAAACGAATGCTGTGCTGTATGTCGTATGCGTGATGTATGCACTTTTCGCTTCAATCGCTGAAGGTTTTTTTTCGTGAGGACGCCGAGATGAAACAAATCCCACCAGCGAGTCAAATACAGCTTCGCTGTAAAAGAACTGAATACATTTGCTACAAAAGGTAACTCAGATTAAATAATAAAGTTAAAACAAACTATGCGTCAGTTTGAGCACTCATTGTATGAAAAAATAAAAAAGTAATATCCGGATTTACGAGAAATAATGAACAATATACATATTAAGTCGAAGCCAGATACTTTTGGAAGATTATGTATTCGTTTGTTTCAGTGGTTACATAGTTAGAGAGGGAGTCCCAATATTTAATATAAAAAGCAAGAGTAGAGTATCTGAATTTCTTAGTGCGACCGAGAAGAGGTTACATTCTTAAACAGTGATCGTTACGCAATGAAATCTATGAGGCAGCTTCCAGTAGGTGAGCATGAATGAGGGCATGTTGTAATAAATCTTGCGAAAAAGAGTAAGACTAGAGTTTGCTGCGAGAATCAAGGGAGGTAGAAAAGGAGTACCGGTAGCCAGGGCTGTGGGAAATAGTTACAATGAATAAAGCGCGCGGCTTTGCTTTGTATGAACTCTAGTGTATTGATGAGCTATTGCTTATAAGGGGACAATATTGTCACGAATGACAATTGATGAGGCGATTAAAACTGAAGGAAACTAAACGTTTGATGGGGCGAACTTGTACCCATAACGAAATAGGAAAAGGCTAGCGTCGCAGGCGTTGATGGCGGTGAAACAGCAGGATCGAACGCTGGGGCGAGACTGACCAAGCTTGCCTTGCGGAGTCCCTTATGTACGCACGTGGATTTCTGGAACATCCGGTGTAGAACTTTCGGGGCGTAGAACATTCGGAATTCGACCAGACGGGAATTTTCTCAGAACTTACCAGAACGCCAAGTTGAAATAATAAATAAAAGAACATTCCACTGACTAGGATTGAACCTAGACCTTCCGCGCGGCAGTCAAGCGCCGAAGCCATTCAGCCACGCACGAGCTCGGTCGGCGACGCGCATTGCATAACTCCGCCCTTTAAAAAGGGCATCGCCTCGATGCAACTTCCAGGAAATGACTCAGAAAAACAAACACAAATCTTAGCAAACTACGGAGGCTCACAAAACACAGTCCTATTGATCGTAGTGCGGATTGAGGCGCACGATTTGGACGACTTCCGGTCAGGGAGGGCTGCGTAATGAAATCCGTGTTCCTACGGGCATCACCTGGTAGTTCAAATCCCCGAGTCGACGAAGCGCTTGTGCGGTCCAAAGTAGCGCTTCAGGAGTTTCTGGCTTAGACCGCTGCGGCGAATCGGTGTCCACACCTCTCCCTGTCTCCGGGCTGGTAGTGGACGTCCCGACGACGAAGCAGACTTGTTTGTAGTTGAACTACCCTACTCAAGTTACTGTAGTTAAAATACTCTTCTGAGTAATTTAGTAACTTTGATTTATATTTTTAGTTCGCTAATTAGTAGTTTACTTGAATTGCCTTTTTCGAGTAACTCCTTCTGAAATTACACATTCCTTTCGAATATCAGTGGTTGTTTTTCCTACCAACAAACATTCCTGCAAAAAAAGAGGTAAGATGTTGGAAGATCAGCTGATATTTGAAGAGGGGGAACCATGTGTCGAAGGAAAGGAGGGTGGGGAGAAGGTGGTCTTGAGCGTTCGAAACCTTCCAAAAATTTCCCAACCCCCTCCCCTCCCCGCTCCCCACTGCAACAACATTGCTACGAGGCGCGGGGAGCGAACAGACACGACAAAAGAGAGGACGAATAACTGTGGGATTAGCACCGAAGACTGGCGTTTCTTTGCGTCCCGAAGCTCAAGGAGACTTGACTCATTCGAAGAAAGGGCTGGTCCCGGCTTCTTCTCAACGTTGGAACTCTAGCAAAGTACAGGAGGTGCAAACACTACATCCTCACTCAAAGGAGGCAACAAAATGCAGCACCTGCTCTGAAGCACGTCTGGTGCTCCCCTAGTTTGTGCTCTACTCGAAGAATCGCGTTCAAAAGGCGCGACTCAAGTGTGATCTTTTTGCTATACCTTTCCTCCCAAAACTCGGAATATGCAAGTCATCAAAGATTCGAAGATCGTTCGAGAGACCTTAATATTTCCCCCAACATCTTTATTAAAAAAATAATAAACAAGCAGTGTTGGGAAGTACTTTAAGTGCATGTACTACTGTTTGGAGAACTTGTACTTTACTTGAAGTACCTTCTCTGAGCACGTACGTGAACTTTAATAAAGTATTTTTTTCTGGTACTATCCGAGGAAAGTAAAACTCCCGACCTCAATGTATATATGCCCCGAATTTTTGTACAACAAATAGCTTGTCGTCGTGTGAAAACGTGCTCTTTTGAGACGTCATCTGCTCGTTTTTTCTGAGTAAAGTAATGACGGCTTAAGACCGACACAAGTAAGTGCCTCATAAGTTGATTGTGTCAAATAGCTCGTCAGCGAGAGTAAAACAACTACTCTGGGGTGACTTCACTTTATACAGTATTTGCTGCCATTTCCTTAAAAAGACTTATGCACCTCCGATTACCCCTAGAGCAATGCATACAAGTTTTAAAAAAACTCAGTAGAAAGAATGAAAGGGCATAATGAGAGATTGCGTTAAAAGTACTTTTACTTTACCTTGAAATATATTGTATTTATAGTACGTTACTTCAAGTGCATTACACCCGGCTCTTCTTTACATGAAGTACATAAGCTCTCATTTGCTTTGTACTTTACTTCAAGTACTTTCAGGATATACTTTACGCAACACTGTCTAAAAATCAAGCTCAGGCAGTGCTCAACATCAAGGTAGAAAGTACATCATTGACCAAAAAAACATAAGTAGCAAAAAAATCAGACACGCAGAAGCACAACCAGGTAATAAAGCATTTCTGTGAAGAGACAAACGCCGATTCATATTTGGCTAGCACAATTTCGCTAACGGATAAAACCCTACGTGCTTTCTTGTTATCATAAACAAAAACATATAAAGGTAACTTCAAACGTAATTCGGTACTGTTTACGTTAATTCGTAATTTTCTCAATTACTTTTTTATTTTAGTAAATTCTACTCTACTCAAATTATTTTTGAGGTCAATACTCAGTAACTTAACTTAATTACTTTTTTATTAAATTGTACATGTGTGCGACGAAAATACGTTTCATGTGAGTAAATTCTATTCTACTCAAATTACTTTTGAGGTCAATATACTGAGTAACTTAACTTAATTACGTTTTATAGTAGCTTGTACATGTCTGCGACGAAGGTTGTAGCGGCCAGTGTCGACACGTTGTTGACCTTGAATCCGGAGTCTGGCGAGCTGAAGGACTTCTGTCCGCTGGACAACCACCTTGGCGTCGTCGCTTCCGTCGACAGTCGGTTCGTGGGGTAACATCACGTCCAGCATTGTCATTACTTTGCGTCTAGGAATCAGTTAAAAGGGTGTCACCACGGTGGTCTTTTTAACGGCCGTCTTGTAGGCAAATGGGACGTATGGCAACACCTAGCCCCATGTTTTGTGCTCCACGTCGACGTACATGGAGCATCATGGAGGCGATGGTCTTGTTGAGTCTCTCAATTAGCCCGTTGGTCTGCGGGTGGTACGCCGTGGTGCGACGATGGCTGGTGTGGCTGAGACGGAGGACTTTTCGCGTCAGCTGGGCGATGAACGATGACCCCAGGTCTCAGAGCAGTTACTTCGGGAGCGCCGTGCCGGAGGACAATAGACTCGATGAAAAACGTGGCGCCTTCCACAGAAGTCCTTGAAGGAAGGGCTTTTGCTTCGGCATACCACCTGAGATAATTTGTGGCGACGTTTATCCAGCGGTTTCCTGACGCTGACGGCGGAAAGGGCTAATTAAATTTATTCCGATCTGCTGGAAAGGTGCAGTTGGCAGGGAACTGGCTGCAGGAGACCGGTCGGCCTCGTTGGAGCTCTCTTGCGTCGCTGGCACTCGTGGCATGATTGTGTGTATAGTGTGGATGGTTTTGGGGAGCTTGGGCCAGTAATACGTTTCACAAATACGGGCCAGTGTCCGGCTGTAACCAAGGTGTCCGGACGTTGGGTCGTCGTGGCAGCCTTGAAATATCTCCTCTCGAAGGACGGTCGGGATTACAAGCAACCACGGCGACTTGTCGTCACCGAAGTTCTCTTTGCAGAGTACACCCTGTCGAATGGCGAAGGTCGGCAGGGCTCGTGAGAAAACACATGGCATGGTACTCCAGCGCCCTTCCAGATGCTCTATTAGTGCGCGCAGCTCAGGATCGTCTTCTTGACGTCGTGCCATATCGTCGGTGTTCACTGCACCTAGGAAGCACTCGTCGTCATCATCTTCGCTGCTGCCGGAATGTGTTTCGATGGGGGCCTCTCGACAGGCAGTCGTCGTCGCTGTGCTTGCGGCCTGACTTGTAGACCACACTCATGGTGAACTCTTGTAGTCGGAGACTCCATCGAGCGAGGCATCCCGACTGCGTCCTTGAGGTTCGCAATCCAGCAGAGCGAGTGGTGGTCCGTGACTACGCGGAACGGGCTCCCGTACAAGTACGGACGAAACTTAGTGATTTCCCAGACGACCGAAAGACATTCTTTCTCAGTCGTGGAGTAATATTTCTATGCCTTGGATACTGCCCGACCTGCGTAGGCGGTAACTCGCTCGGTGCCTTTTTCACTCTTGAACCAGTACCGCGCCAAGTCCTGCGTTACCTGCGTCTGTGTGAATCTCGGTTTCCACATCCTAACCGAAATTTCCAAGAACAGGGAGTCTGGAGTCTTCGCTTCAGCTCTTCGAATGCCTGATGCTGCTTCTCGGCCCATTCGAACTTCTCGACCACCTTCGAGAGGTTTGTGAGGGGTGCGAAAATCCTCGCGAAATCCCGAACGAAGAGCCGACAGTAGGGGCATAGTCCAAGGAACCTTCTCACGGCCTTCTTGTGTGTCGGCGGTTGAAGTCCTGCGACGGCGCGAGGCTTCTATGGGTGTGGGAAACGCCTTCGTTACTAACCCCGTGCCCTAGAAACTTCAGTTCGTCATAGACGTGTCGGAACTTTGACGGCTTCAGGGTGAGTCCGGCGGTCCGTATGACATGGAGAACAGCTCAGAGCCGTCGCAAGTGTTCGTCGAAGTCGCCAGAAAACACTACTACGTCGTCGAGGTAGACGAGACAACTCTGCCACTTCAGTCCTGCCAGTACGGCGCCCATGACACGCTTGAAAGTGAATGGTGCCATGCATAGTCCAAAGGGCATCACCTTGAACTCGTACAGTCCATCCGGCGTGACGAAGGCTGTCTTCTCTCGGTCCCGTTCTTCAATTCCGATCTGCCAGTAGCGGCTCTTCAGGTCCATCAATGAGAAATATCGAGAGTGGCGCAGCCAGTCTAGTGCCTTCTATGCGGGAAGTGGGTAGACGTCTTTCTTCGTCACCGCGTTCAGCTGCTGATAGTTCAAGCAGAACATAAGCGGATCGTCCTTCTTCTTAAACAGTGGGACTGGAGAGGCCCACGGACTGCTCGAAGGCTGGATTATGTCGTTGTTCAGCAATTCTTGCATTTGCTCCCGGATGACCTCCTTTCTTTGACGGAGACTCGGAATGGCGATCGATGCACAGGGAGCGCGTTGTCCTCGGTAACGATGCGATGCTTCGCAACAGTGGCTTGGCGCACCTTCTACGACGTCGCAAAGCAGTTGTTGCATTTGGCAAGGAGGTCACTCAGCTGCCGTCGTCTTGGGCCCGGAAGCTTAGGGTCAATGTCGAGCTGCGCTGGCGAAGTATAGTCTGGCTGAGGCGGCGATGATTCTTCAGTAATCGCGGCGATTTCGGCGGAGTTTCAGAGTTCCTCGGCGTGGCCCACAGCTGCGCCTTTAGTGAGGTGTTGCGTTTTTTGTCGGAAGTTCGTCACGAGGACGACAGTGCGCCCATCCTTAAGCTGCGCTACTCCTTTTGCGACGCCTATTCTTCTTCCTAGAAGCAAATGGAGGCTTCCTTCGAGCAGAACATCGCCGCAGAATGCTTCGGTGATCCCGATGGGTAGGAAAACAAACGACCGCGACGGTAAGTTCAGGTAGCTTGTCAGGACTTGGACCGCGGATGACGTCGCTTTGCGTTCCTCCGTTGGTGAAACAGGTATTCGTAGCGTCAGCCGGTTTGCTCCGAGGTCGATGACGGCGGCATACTCGCAGAAAAAGTCCATTCCGAGGATAACGTCCCTCACACTGTCTTGCAGAACGAGGAACTTCACTGGGCACGTCTCACCGCGGATATCGACGCGAGCAGTCCCTCTCCCGCCTGGTGTGATGAGGTGCCCGCCGGCGATTCGGATTTGGGGCCTTCCCACGGCGTTGTCATTTTTCGCAAGCGGAGAGAGAGCCTCCCACCCAAGACTAAGTAGTCTGCTCCGGTGTCCACGAGTGCCGATGCGTCGTGGCCGTTGATAACAACGTTTAGGTTGTTGAGCACTCTTGCAGGAACGTCGTTGCGATGCGTAGCGTCGGGAGAGGGGAGCGCTCCGTCTCTCTTGTCGACTCTTTACTTTGGTCGTCTTCGGCAACGCCACCTCCTGGCGTTGCCGTACTTACTTTTCCCAACGAGATAGGGGAGATAGGCTGTCCCGACGAGAGCGGCGGAATGGCGAGAGCGCACGTCGAAGCGAAGGCGAACGGGAACCTTGGGGTGGAGTCGGCGCCAGGGATAGGGATCGTCTTAAATACTTCTCGATGTCTCTTGGTAGCTCCCCAAGCCGGGGTCGCCTGTCGTTCGGCGCAAAACCTCGCAGGCCCATTTTCTCGGTACGGGCACCTCCTGTAGACGTGGTCGTCCTCGCTGCCGTGATAACACAGTGGTTGTCAATTGGCCGTGCGCCGCAGATCCGCCTTCCTAGGCGCCAGTTGTTCAGTACGGACGAGCTGGGGCTGCCCTTTCCGGCGTTGAAAAGTCTGCGGCGCTGGCGGGTCACGTCGAGGCGGCGTCGAATACTGCCGGGATGCTGGCGCCGTCTCCAAGTGGGCTCATCGGGGGCTGCTACGCTTGCAGGAGCCTCAGGTTGAAATGCGCGCAGGACATTCTCGCGGAGAATTTCGGCAATTGACAGCGAAGCAGGCTGGTTGTCAGCAGGCAGGAGCTTCCTTAGCTCTTCCCGGACGACGTCGCGAATAATCTCGCGGATGTCCGGGATGGTGCAGCTGGAAGGCGAGGGGGCAGCGATGCAGGGGAGTCGCTGGTAGGGGGAGGCTTGTGCTTTAAGGGCACGTTCGATGTTCGTGGCCTCAGTGACGAATTCTCTCGAGGGTGGTAGGCGGGGTTTGAACAAGTCCCCCGACGATGTTTTTCTTCACTCCCCGCATTAGGACCCGCAGCTTTTTCTCTTCGCAAGCGTTCGAGCGTTTGGGTCAGCGCGGTTCATCAGGCGGAGGACGTCTTCAACGAAGCTAGTGACGCTCTCGTTCGGCCCGGTTCGGACAAGGGAGTTGCGTAACCCTCGCGGGGACGAGCTGGTTCTCCTCTGAGTAACTTGATAGAACCCCTGGAATTGGTAGTGAATAGACTCTTTTCCTTGTAGCGTCGCCAACCAAGATCTCGGGACTTGAAGGAAGGACCGAGTTGATGGTCAATTCGCTCTTAGTAAGGGTGTATTTGGGGAACATTTTGGGGTAGGGGTTCCTCACTTTATGCTTTAAAATGAAATAGTGTAGTTTGATTCGATTACGGCAGTCCGTTGGACAAAAGAGTTGAGTCACCCCCCACGGCGACGAGTTGTTTCTCACGTGACAAACTTGATAGACCCCTAGACTTGTTAGAGGACTGACTCCTTTCATTGGAGGTAGCCAAGGCAGGATTATGGGACTTACAGAAAGGCGGTGTAAACTCAGTTGTCAATTCACAGTTACTAGAAAGGTTCGCACCGGCTAGGTGTTCAGTTTACTGTTAGTAAAATGGGTGCATTTGGGGAACATTTTGGGATAAAATACACTTGATTTGCATTAATTTGTTAAATTCTACGGGCTCGACTGCGAGTAAACAGTCACCAGCCACCTGAGGACGAAATCATGTGGCTTTAGTTCACGAATGCAGGCCACTACGTTGCTAAACCACCTCGAAAGCACCAACAAGCTTGTTGGGAAACATACCATCCACCCTATCGTCATCTCCGACCCGAATGACCCGAAAGAAGCTGGGATTCTCTGGCAGCCATGTAAAAAATATTGCCTACAGCGTCTACCGCTGGCACATGTACATTTCTTGAACGTGAGTTCCCAGTTACTTCTTTAACCTTTTCGAAAATGTACGTCAGAACTTTTAAAATTTGCTATATAAGACGTTTAGCTTGACTAACTCGCGTCGATATTTGCGTACAAAGTCGTACTACATGTCGGCTCTTAAGTGCACATCTTATCCACCCGATAGAAATGGCCTCTGCAAAATATTTCTTCGCTCTCTATTTGTAAAAAAAAATATTAATAAAGGCTTTTTTTTTAATGAATATTCAAATATTCTTTTCGACTTCAATAGTAACTAATTCAAGTAAAATCAACGAAGCTCCTCTACTCCTTAATTATGAAGCAAACGAAAATTCGAAGCGGTCGGAGAAACAGGAGCTGCAGATACGCGCGAATTTCTTGAAGAACAATGATCTTGAGCGTTTTGGAAGTTGCGGAAATTGAGCAGTGCATTGAACTGCGTGCAGTATAGCGACATTAGAAGAGCTAGAACATTGATAGACGTCGGATGTACGGGATTCGTAAATTATAGAAGAAAGACACATAATAATCAATATTTTATTTTTGCCTATGGCGGGTAGGGAGATTAATAACAAGTTATTAAGCGGCCTACAGTACCCTGGTAAAAGATAGCTGCAAACAAACAGGATGAAATCAAGAACTTCGTAGCTCAAATACATATCTTGTTCTACATAACCGGGAGCAGAGTTGACAGAAGTTATTTTCTCAGGAGTCTGAGCAGTGAATCCTTTCTAAGTTACACTATTCTTGTCGGCTTCTCTCCACGAGATGTTCGGGCCTGACGCGGATGCTCACAACATGCACGAACGAGTAGGTAACGCCACCCAGCGGTTCTTTTTTGTTTTATTTGTTGTATAGCATGTTGTATTTACATTATTATGGAAGATATACCAGACGTGTTCTTTAACAACAAGTGAAATACTTATTCTGAAAGTGACCACATTAATTCAAAAGAGTTTCGGGGAGTGAAAATTCCAAAACCACCAAAACCAAAGCTAGCACGGTCAGGCGACGCTAGTGCAGTGCGAACCATACTATAGACGCTTTAAACACGCGCGAGCCTGAGCCGCCATAGCCGACCTTTTCTTGTTTTACCGAAACGCCGAGCCACTGAAGCGGGCGTTTATAAGCCTCCACATAGGCCTATGCTAGGGGAAAGAACGCAGTAGACCTCAAGTGGCGATAACCTCTCCTGCTGTTGGTAATAATGAAGTGAAGCGAACGGAATCAGAGGAAACCAAAACTGAAGGTCGGTTATGGCGGCGCCCATGCACAGCTGCCTGGAAGCGTTTATAATGCGCTCTAGAGGTTCAGCTGCCGCTATAGTGTTCTGCTGCAAACTGCAGCAGACAGCAACCAGTCTTAAATGGACTTCCGGTAATCCATTCCTATGGGAAAAAATAGTGAATTTATTTTTGTTTGCGCTTGGTGATATTAGCAAGCATTGAATATAATATAAAGTATTAAACACCTTGGAACATTTCTCTTTCACCTAGACAAAAATATGTGTCTGTTTAAATGTTTTTCTTTCATATTACTGACATTAAACACCGCCCTAAAATAACGTCATGCATGCTTTTATGTGCTACGTTGGACTTTTGTAGTGGAAACATGACTCCGGCACTTTTCTGCGGGGTGTTTTACGTGGCAAAGGAGCGAAGGGTATCAGAGAAATCGAAAGTGTCTGTAAGAACTATTTTCTAACACTGAATCAGTGACTCGCCGTTGACAAGCGTAGACGACCGGTCAAAATAAAATTAAGGTCAAGTAGTTACATATATAGTTTGATGTGCAATAAATACATTGGAATTCGTTCTCTCTGATAATGCATATGTGCAAAAATGTTTGTTCTAGAGCTTAGAACATCATCCGTACGCCCGAAATGTTTATGAAATAAAGAGATGCCAGAAAACAGGTGCCTATCAAAGCTACCCGGCATATAAAATAATAAAAATATCTCAGCAGTTTTCATTGCTCACGTACTTTGTTCTTTACGTTTTGAATGATTTTTAACCTCCAGTAAATTTTGCATGAATTTACTGGAGCACATAAATGAGTAAAGTCATTGATTTGTAGTGACAGCTCCGCCGATCGATCATTAAGACCTCAAGGATGCTCTGGTGACGACAACCACATCCCTGCTCCTTCAATTGGCTGTCCAAGGTTGAGCTCAACTACCTAAAGCCAGAACTTGATTAATCAATTGTTTTTCTCTATTCTTATTCTTTAACATTTTTCTTGTCCACTTCTCTCTCTCTCTTCTTATCTCTTAATTTCTGTGTTTTCTTTCATTTTCGGGGTTTTTTTTCGAGTATCTTCAGTTCAAGAAATTGGGAGGGAGAGTGCACGCAGTGAAGGGGACATCAGTAAATTTTTCCTGCTAGTTAAAAGAACTGTGCTCATTGTCCTTGTCCCTACGAGTTTTAGAGCACAGCTTTTAGGCGCCCGTTATCGCTTAGCGGCTTCGACGTCGGCGCGTCGCCGTTGGCGTAACCGCACATTGCATTATGGGACGTCACCCATAATGACGTCACACGTAACGTCACGTGTCACCCGCGCGTTTCATAATGGGGCGTTTCCCATAACGTTACACGTGACGTCACTTGTGAGATCACGAGAGTGACTGGAGTGAAGAGTGACGTTTCAACTAGGGTCAACAGTAACGAGATAACGAGAAAGGAGGGGGTGAAAAGGAGGAGGAGGGGAGGTGCCAGCTACCCGTTGTGCAGGCAAGTGATATCACCATTTATAAATCGCAGAGGCACGTATGAAAACGAAAACTGCTTATCCAAGTTGCCTTTACAACATGTCCATGCTGTACCCATTGATATATGTGGCATGTCAGACAATGTTGGTAAATTGTGTGCCGCCAAGGTCGACAACGGCTTGCTAGTGGTAGCTCTGTATCTCTCGCCTACGACACTCACCAAATATTTCGTGCAAGACAAAGAAGAACTTCATACCAGTCATGCAGGAAAACATCTCATTGTCCCCGAGGGACGTGCACTCGCTGTTCTGCTGTGCCATCTCGGGGGAGCACGCTCAAGACTAAAGCTGAGGAAATCAAAAGCGCCGAGCAATCTTCGACAGAGCCGAGAGAAAGTAGGATTACGTCGAGAGCATCACGTGCTTTGTCAAAGTGTTGACTCTAACGCTGTCTCGCTCTCCCGCCTTGCTCCTGCTGTCCTGTTTCCTGGCACCGCGCAGAACTTAGACATAGTGGAGCTTCCAGATGTGAGAACCACATTTCCTATCCCCGGACAAGCTGTGCGCGAGAATACCACGTCATATATTGGAGGAGGGAAGGAGGGGAGGAGCACGGGACGAGGAGAGGAGAGGGACGGAGGAGACGGTACCGATGAGGAGAAGGGCATATCCTCCCATCAGTGCCCTCCCCTCCTCCTGCTCAAGAGCTGTGCTCTAATTCGGCATTACAGGAAGTTGTAAACGCCTTTTATTTTTTTTATTCTTTCATTGATCCTTGTTTTTTTACCAACCAGCTTTTTCTTCCTTGTCACGTGTTGGGTAAGCTCATACATACTCTGCAACCTAAATTCTAATATGAAAAAAAAAATTTAAGTGGTTGCTTTTTTTGCAAATTCTCGTGAAAGTGATATGAGGAAATGGTTTATTTACTTAGTTCGTACAAGATTTGATTTATTAGGACTCTGCTGCACTTCTTAGTATGGTCAGGTTCAGAGGAATGTCGTATGCGTTGGCGCCAGATTTCCCGCTTCTCTCCTGCAAAAGGTCGCTTTCGGTGACGTGAAGATGAGACTCGTGTGCATTGACCGCCCTGTACATTCCAGTGGCAGTGAATTGGGCCTTGTTCGGTCCCAAGCGCTTCAGGAATGGATCCCAGACCCAGGTGATCGGATAAAACCACAAATGGTGGCCTTTAACTCTGGACTCGTACCAAACGGCGATCCATCCCTCTACTGTTACGGGCGCCGTCCAAGGGACAGTCTGTGATGAACAAGGACACAAAATAAAAATAGTAAGCGTAGTAATATATTTTGAGGGTAGGACAGCTCTAGCCCTAAGATCTAAATGTCGTTCTACTTGGCCCTTTTATATTTCACCACGCGCTAACCATACATTTACAGTAGGTGTCGTTGATTGTAAGACTAACGCAATTTTCCATTCGTTCGTTCCTAGAGCCTTGTTTGAAATGAAGCCACGTTCCGGCATCTATTATATACATTGTTAGCAATCAACTTTTTAAAAATGCTGTTAACGCCCTTCACTGTTTTGAGCTTCCATGAACATAATGTAAAATTAATATTTTGCAGTTCATTGCAATATTTGGTTTATTCCACAGCCGTATAATGCCAATTGCTCTGAGGGTGCGTAAATAAATAAACATTGCCCGACCCCTTCCCGTTTCTCTCATAAATAAAATGCAATAACAGCAGTATTATTGCAATTATTTTTAACATACAAATGTATCTCAAAACACTCAATATAAATAAAAATATGTCATGCTCTTCCATCTTAAGTTGGTAGCGAAGGCACTCACTGCTCTATTGGATTCGCCCCTGGATTCGTTTGATCCCCTGATCGACCGACAAATGAGCCATCATTAATGAGCCTTCTTGAATAATGAACTGGGCACAATTGGAGACGTAATCGGTTCTTTGGCAGGAAAGGTAATGTTTATCTTAGATGGTCCGGGATGACATGATGTGGCTGACACCAATAGAGCTGTTCAATTATATGATTTACTACTTGGATTATAATTGTATATATATTGATAGAGGAGAAGGTTAATAAGGAGGCGAGCTGGTTAACGTTCCATATAATTTTAACCTGAGACGACGGACGACCTTGGGGACAAGAGACAAACACACAACTAAATTATATCGAAATGTTCGTGCTTGTAGCTTGTACTCCTCGTCTTCCGTCGTCCTCGGTTAGAATCATCTGTCATTTTGTTACACTCTAAGAAATGTCTGCGCGTCTATTTACCCTTAAAACACTCGAAGAGCCAATCTCTGCGATCTACGAAATCAGCTCAGCGAATGATGAGGCAGAACATCTGTTTAGACCTCGAAATTAAGTCTGCGCTCTGGCATTGCGCAATGCAAGCATGACGCTGTTCGTCGACATTTTTAGGTCGAAACGGATGTTCCGCGTCATCATTCGCTGAGCTGATTTCGTAGATCGCAGAGATTGGCTCTTCGAGTGTTTTACGGGTAAATAGGACGCGCAGACATTTCTTAGAGTGTATAATCGGTATTTTGACTTGCGGCGTCTAAAACGCGGGCATTTTTCGTCCGGTCGACGTGTATTCGAAATAGAATCAAGAAACACTACTTTCTTGCAAAAAAGGCTTGGATTTACAAAACAATCAGGATTTCAAATAACCGTATACTTTACATTTCTCTCAAATCTAAAACATATTTCTGTTCTGAGTTCTACACTTTTATCAACTTTCGATCTTTGGCCCAATGTGACGTTGTAAGAAAAGTCACTACAAAGCCCATGTTTTCGCTTTTCTCCGGATACCTCTGCACCAACGTTACACACCACAACTTTCTGTGACATTTCAGAAGTGAAGAGTGCTCGTGCGCAGTTTGACCTCCGGGATCACGAATGTCGAGATTATTTCTCAGGATGGGCCACGGAGGTTGCAGAAAATCATTTTCAAGATATCGCAAGAGCCACTCCTCCCGGAGCGCGACGTCATTTCCAGCGTTTTCAAAATCCCCGCTCTCCGCGCATCCATAAGCGCCAATCAAAGCTATGCACGCGCACTCTTGCCATTCTCATGAAGGTCAAAAAATGACGTCACGACAGGCGACTAGTGTCAGTAGCAGCGTTTACGCGGATGTGACAGTATTGCATCGAATCGAGATTAGACTATACTGATTGGCAGCAGATGGGTATAAGAGAAATAAGTAGGAAGACAAGCTGCGTGCGATTGGCCCATGCTAGATTCGATGTGCGACGAGCGCATTCATGTAAACGTAGCCAGTGCGTGGGAATATACCTGGCAAGCCTGCAACTGCACGCGCTGCCCACATGAGCGACAAGCGCTTGGCGGCCGAAAGATCCTAGTATGACGTGACGACTGGTCGGATGTTTTCTGTGTTTCCTGGCGTTTAATTATCTCTTCAAAAAACGAACCTGATATTCAGATTCCGGGGATTAAAATACTGTAGGATTCACCTCTAACTCTTTTTTTTTCGAAACCCTCTTCAGCTTATTTTAAGTGTACGACCACCGAATTATCCACGGTTATATATAGACGCTCTGCAGCAGATGTGCAGGATCTCCGCCATAATCGAACTTCAGCTTTTGTTTCTCCTTATTTTGATTACTTTTCTTCCTCATTACCATAGCAGCGCAAGTTATTGCCATTTTCGTTTCTACCGCGTCCTTCTCCCCAGCACTGACCTTCGCCGAGGTTCGTCAAAGCCCGCTTCAGCGGCTTGGTATATCGGTAAGAAAAGAGAAGGTTAGCAATGGCGGCTATGCTACGCCATGTGTGCAAAGCGTCCATCAATGATTACCATTCCAACTTTCTTGGCTAGTAACAACCCCATTTACGTCTTCTGGCGTAGTTGGGGGCGTAAACATCTAGTAATAAGACAGTAAAGGTCAAGGATGCAGTTACTGTCTACTTACCAACGTTTTCTAAGGGTGCATGTTAGATCTAATAAGCTCATTGCGTGTTCACTGCATTACTGATTGCTGCAGCGCAGCGAAGAACTGTACATTTTCATTCCTTCCTGTATAATCACTTACCACTTAAGAGACAAAGGACGTCGTTTATTACATGACGCTTTTTGCATTGTGGTTTGTTTTTCAGCGTTTCATGTCGCAATCATTTACACTTAGCAATAACAACGTGTCAGGCAGTCGCCAATCTGTCTGTCACAACAATCATTTGAAGGTCGAAGAACACTAGGACGTGGCCTATCATGATCATGCTTCTAGAGTTCTAGAGTGGGGAATCGTTTTTTGGCGCTCTTACCAACGAATGCCGGAATATGATTGGCTGTGGAACAATAATGAAATTCCAGGGACTTGCTACGTTCTTAGTGTCGTAGGTTGACGATAACAATATATGTTCGACCGCCTCATAATGCTTGCCGCTAATTAACTAACTTAAGCGCTATAGTATAGTTGGACGTGACGTACCGTTACGGTATCTGTGACGATCCATTGGATTCTTACAGTCTTATTGGGAGGCACGGTGACTTCTTGCTGTAACGTGAATGTTTCGCTCTCAGTGTGCACTTCACCACGTCCTGACCGATAGTCCAGGCCGATTTCCAGCTGTGATTCTAGGGTCACAATCTCCTTAATACTGGCACTGGCTTTCACGGAAAACGAAGATCGGAATGCCGTTTCCGTGGTCCAGCTAGCTGTCTTCTTGTGCACTACCGTTCTTGAGACGGTGACTTTCTGGGATTGTGACTGCTCGTTTTTGACCACTTGAGTATGTACCACATTTGGCTCATTTCGTTTGCTCGTCGCTGTGCCGTAATCAACATTTCCTGCTGTTGCCGTTACCTTGTATCTGCGGAGAACATGGAGTTCTTTGTCATTTTTGTTTTCCTGGCAGATACACGTGCAACGCTATAACGAACACTTGCATGCCTGCGGAACTGTGGATGCGCGCCGCATTTCATGAAGGACAGGTAACTAAAACGTTGAAATACTCGTTATTCACAACATACGTGATCGTGCATTATTCCAACTGCTCAACTTGTGGTACTTTTTTAGACCCTTGATCTATATTTATTTTTGTCTACTTCATTGCAGCTTTCGGTTTTTTGTAGCTAAAATATTTTTTATTGAGTCATAGCTTTATTATAATAAAACAGATATTCGGTCAGCAGGAAACATCGGTGAAACCCATTGGGTTATGTTACAACTCACTAAGAATGATTAGTCGAATTTCCCTTTATGTCGAAAATCAAGGATGTTTAAGCTTACAAGATAACAAAAATGCCTTGGTTAATTTTGATAGGCTTTAAAAAGAATGAAAAAAGTGTACTGATAACTGTGTATTGTATAAGCAAACCACATTTGAAAACACAGGCGTTATTTGCTCCATAAATTGATTCAGAATATAAAATGAATATTCTAAGCAGAATTGTATCAACACATTTTTAGAGTGGTTTTGGTTAACGTTATTACGCATGCATATTATAACCCTATGTCTATATTTTACATTGCTACATTTACTTTAATATTCATTTTCACGCCCATGGCGATATGTAAAACGTTTGTGAAAGACGCTGTAGGAAAAATATAACTTTTTTTAGCCAATGAAGCAATAGGGAATATTCACTAGCGGCCATAGAGTTCCTGCATATGCTCCCTACGGGAGCCAGAGCTCTGCGTTTATCCCCGTAGCGCGGCATGTTTTTCCTGCTGCTCACGTGACTGAATTCGGCGAATAGCGGCGACACGCGTTCGAGGCGCGGCGCGCCCAAAGCAGGGGAACGTACGCCGGTGCGCGTGCAACGTCTACTTTCCTACATGGCTCTTGATCCGGCTCTTCACGTGATCGGATCTCGGCGAATAGCGGCGAGATCCTGCACGGCACGAGGAAAACAGGCGCGCAACTCTGGCTCCCGTAGGGAGCCTATATAGGAACTCTAAGCAGCCATAACTTTGTGCGCCACTGCGGAGCGCGCGCTGACGGCGAGCTTCCACAGTTATTTCGCAACGTACATTCCACACCATCAAGATTGACGGTCTTAGCAGCCTATTAATGTGAGCTTGTTCTGAGCATGCGCTCTGAACAGCGCCGTCAAATATGGCGTCCAGTGAATACCCCCTATATTTCGGTCACCCTAAAGCTGAAACTAGAAGATCCGCCTTCAGCGCGAGCTTTCTGCCCTTGCTAACACAAGCATGAAGGCGCAGGGACGCGCAACCAAAGCACTGCGGAAGCCAGTGAGCTCGCGCTGAAGGCGGAGCTTCTATAGTCTCGGCGTAAGTGTGGACGGAGCGTGCACGGGCAGATTTCAGGCGGGACCACTCACGTTTTGTACTTGTAGGCGTATTCCCTAAGGTGCACGTGCTCCCCGTGCATGTCCCACCAGGTGACCGGCACTTTATTATGTTTAGACTCATTTTCTACGAAGTTCTTCACGGCGCCGTCGAAATCGAAGACAACGGTTTCTTTCGCTGTTGAAGACACGAATGGGTGCACAGATGCTTGTAGATAAAGAAAGTGGGGGAAACCCTTAAAGCTATTCCACATAGCGTCTCTTTCTTACGTTACGAAGCTTGCTGACACGCCGATATATTACCGGAAGTCAATGGTACATCGGGCTTCGTAATCCGCGTGCGAAGCTACTTCTTTAACTGGTTGTAACCCTTCGTACGAAACACGGAAATACCTGTGAATTGCGGTCGTGTCTCAAACCTAAGCGTACGTAAGCTTCGGAATGTAAAAAATGGTACTGCGTAAACCAGCCTTCTACTGTCACAAGTTTTTTGTTTTTTTCAGTTTCTAGGCGCAAAATAAAGCGGCCACCTGCGTACCTGTAGACACTTTTCATGGCAATCGGCACCAGGCTGTGCTCCAGGCTTTGACGTCCCAGAGATATTCCGGCTCATAAAAAGAATGAACCTAGCCCACCTTAACACCACCGTTTTAATTGTAGGTGAAACGTTTAACCACCTATTCTCCAGGTGAACGTGAAAACAACAAAGAAGTGCGAAATTGGTTAAAATAAATCGAATATTCTTGTAACCCAACTTGCCTCCTCCAAAACGTTAATTTGTACTGCCGAAGGCCCGTGTTAGATCTCCAACTTTGTTGTCCGTGTAGCATTTATGGTTTCCAGCACTGGTGACATAAGCAAGCTCGACAGGCTTACAAAGAACGAGCGACCGGAAATCGCTTAGGACCCAAGCTGGAATTCATGTTTGTAAACAACAAAATAGTCTATACTCCGTTCAACCTAAAGTTGAGAATGCAGGCAATGGCACAATCACGAGAGCTCGAGGCCACCGCTTTGAAGCGTCCTTCCGCAGAACGAGCGCTCGCGCTAGAAATATATATCACTAAGCCAGAAGCGCGGGATAGCTTGCTCTTGTAGCTTTGGCTGTAGTCTCAGCTTAAGGATGAATAGGGTATTGATGAACCTGTTTGGTTTGAAACAAATCTGAATGATTCACTTTCAGCCAATGATAACAAAAAAAAAGCGGGGATATAAAAAAGCGTTTGGTCAAGTTATTCTTGAAATTTATATTTTGTTCTACGAATGGAGTATTTTTGTTTATTTTATTTGTGGGATGCCAATATAATAAGAATAATATCGCAATTTGGAACTGTACTACTTTCTTCAATGAATCCTATAGATCCTTATATACTTACTGACAGTTTTTATGACAGTGACATTTTAAATCGCAAGAAGGTTTAAGATAGTGGGATTTCCGTTTCAGCTACCCGTCTCGGGAAATGACACAACACACGGGATCAACAACACGTAGACATTTGATGAGCGTTATCGGCCATGCTGCGACAGCCTTTTATCAGTGGCGGAGCGCCGCTCGCATGGCCAATCGACCTTGGCCCCCTCGCGGTGGAAATGACCACTGACGATTTGGCAGGCGGGCAACCTGGGCCAACGCTTTGGATGCGCAGGTTGCCCACGGTATTTATACATGCATTCAGGAAGCTATTCTAGTTATAAAACTCCAAAATTTGTTTTATATGTTTGGTCCTGAAACATCGGTGGCGGATTAGTGTATTTTGAGCACTCATATTCCCGCGTTTCAAGTACGTTTCAGAAAAAGTTTAATTTAACGTTGCGATTTGTTTGGTAAAAAGAACGAACTTAACACGAGTGAAGATGATTTAAGAAGTTGAAATAGCTAACTTTTTGTTCATTTGCAAGAATGCGATTAGAATTTGCAATGAGATTAAACCTAAAATAAATGTTAGTTCCATCCGAAGTTCATTACTGCCTATCAGCCATTGCTAAAATGATGAAAGAAATAAAACGTAAATAAAAAAAAACTATTTAATATAGATTTTCTCAGAATACATTTTTGTTTTACTTTTGGGATATAAAGAACCAAGTTTGCATGCTTACTTGAAAGAGCAGTTACACTTAGTTGTGATGTATTATAGTACACGAAACTCTCTTCTCTCAGAAGTTACACATTATATTTGTTTTCTTCACGCGTGCCCTTTCTCTGGTAAACTACACGTCTCATAGTGAAAAATACATGATTTAATGTATCGCAAAGTGCGCTTTCATTGTCACAGATATTTGTTTTACCTTATGGCCATGAAATAAGTGTTTCCTTCAAAATTTTATATTAAATAAGACGTGCATACACATCTTCCCCCTGTGAGTTTTAATCGCTGAACTTGTGCCAGAAACAAATCAACAAACAAGGGTTGAGATAGCAGAAGTAAGCGTCGAAGGCGGTAGCAACGAGCGTCGAATTGTCGGCGACGCAGCTGGCTAGCGAGAGTGTCTCTGACTCGTCAAGGCGACGCTGGCCTCCTTATCTGATACCCTCGGTGTCTCAAATATTCGGCCTAGAATGTTCTAGCGTCAAGCTAGTGCCTCTTTATCTGTTACACTCGGGATCTCGAACATTTGAGCGTCGAACATCTAGGGTGAGAGTGAACGCGGATCCCTTTGTAGTATTGAGTAGTGTTTCTTGTCAGCTATGAATGCGGCAGCTTGGTGTCATGAACCATAAGCAATATTATGTCCGCTTAACCATCAGCACTCTTTTTAACATATCTGGAAGACGGAAAGGCGTTTTTTCTTTATTTCAGCCTATTCTTAATATAACTGGCAACAGTGCTTTAAGGTAAGAAAATGCAACACCAAAAAAAAGGCACCGAAAGGGAGTGGTCTAGGTGTATTGGTGAAAGGAAACGTTTGGAATAGCCAAGGAAGATTGTAAGGACCATTTGTGGATGAATAGTAGTATTGGGTGAGGGGGTGCGAACGCTTTTTGAATTTGCCTATTTGTGAAAAGAAACAACGCGACAGAGCAAAACACAGGACACTTAAGATGCATAAATTTAGATATCGAGGAATTCGAGAAAAACACACACGAAATATTAGTCATATAGGACATGAATGCAAACTCGGAAGAATTTTACGTATTCACGGATGTGACAGGATGAATGCTACAAGAGTAATGGAAGGCCTTAGATTTAGTACTGGTAAATGCGCCATTAAAATTAGAAGAAAAAATAACATCGGAGAGGAACAACTCCCAATGATCATTGAATTGCTGTATAAGGACTCACACATTGTATCACATAATAGGGCTATGAAAATATATGAGGAAGGAATAAAAAGCTTACGTATTCTCCATAAAAAATAGGGTTAAATTCGGTAAAATACATGAAAACCAAACATAAGAAAACAAGAAAACATGATAGGTTTCAGTGACACACAACTCAATGAAATATCAAAACGAATTGAAGACTACTTACACTGGCAGGGAATGAATGGTCTTACAATGAATTATTGGAAGTGCTAAAAAAAGAGTTGGAGCGAAACCAAACCAGATTTAAAGCAAAAGTATACACACGCCAAAAAAACGGATGGGATAAGAACGGAAAAGTAACCTTGAATTTGATAATAGACGGGTCAAGAGAACATAGGTGGGTTAAAAGGAGAGTGGGGAATTTTACCAGAGGAAATGTAGAAAAAATAGGGAACTTCCAGGAAAAGAAAATAGCAGCATATGCTTTAATTTAGGTAAAGATTGGGAAAGATTAAATGAAATGGACAATATAAATTAACCGAAATGATAGGAATGCGGCGGATAAGTTCTCGGATCACATAAGCTCACCAGTGAAAAATAAAAACGAATATTCCACCACACATTACCTACATATTGCCGCGCCTTGCGCAAGGCGGTCTTGACCTATCATTATTCATGGTTGTTGCATTGTTGTTCACCTTTATAATATGGTCATGTATAAAACGGTCATTAAAAAAATAAAAAAACGCGCCCGTGGTTGAATGATTATTGTGATTGACTCCCCTTAAAAAGGCCCTGGTTCGATGCCTCAGAGCGGACGCATCTCTTTGTTCTTTCTGTAAATGTCGCCTTCTAGTGTGCTTGAGAATTCTGTTGCTTATGCGAGGTCTGTATGTTCTACGCGCCGAAGCTTGTACGCCGATTGCTGCAGAAGCCCAAGAGTGGGCATGAGGAGCTCCGCGTGGCGAACTGGATTCACTCTTTCGCCTGCGCTCGATCTTGCCGTTACGCCGTCATCGATGCCTGCGACGCCTGCCATTCGTTATCCACCGCGGAATGTGAACCAAATACGATTCAGAGTCTGGCGAAAAGACCGTTCTTCAAAGAATCTGAAACTTGGGCCAGCCGCCGCACCCAGGGGGACAGGCGCTTAAACTTGGTTTGCTGCGATGGCGTCTGCCATCGTTTACTCGCCCACGTGCCTCCCTTCGAGTACCCGGAACATGAGCCGGCCATTGAGATTTCTGGAGAATCTGTTCGACGGGACATATACGGCGAGCAAGTGTTCCAAAATTCGTCTTTCGCGCAACGGAACGCAAGGAAAAGCACGCCAGTCAAAGGGCACCACAGAGAACGCGTAATGACGCGGCAGCCAAGCGCGCGCCGTCCCTGGTTCAGGTTGGGGGTAAACAAACGCACGCAAAGAGCAGACAAACTTGCAGGCCGTATTGACTCTCGGACCGGAAGACGACGATGGCCGACCAGTCGCCGACCCGACCGCTTCTGCAATCGTTTACTTGCCTATAGCACCACCGGACGGCTGCTCCGTTCCACTGGGAATAGTACGAAGACGTCGAAGACTGTATCTACCAGTACAAACGCGTTGTCCCTCACAATGGCTGGACCGACGAGCAGCTAGCCACTGTCCGAGACAACGCCACATGTGACGTTGTCTTCTTTTTCTTGAGCTTGTGCCTCCACTGACGTACTCGCGAGTGAAATATTAATGTATATCAAACTGCTGAAACGGTTGGGAAATAAAGTTTTAAAGTTTAAGGTTTTAAGTTTCAAAGTAGTTTTCTCTTAGCTTTTTGGCTAGGTGGAGCAACCTATCGCCCATTATAAAGGGTGCAGCCGTTCACATCCATTCATCCATCCATTCATGGCTGAAGTGGAGCTCTTTGTAAGTTTGTCTTATTTAGCGGCTCTAGTGCCGTCAGTGCTCGAGAAACTCAGTCGCTCGGTGAGAGTAAAGAGCCGGGAGCAAGTTAGTTGATCGGACGTTTTCGTTCCCTTAAAAAATAAGCTCGAAACCAAATATCTGCAGAAACATGGCCCATGCTGCAAGATGACCAGACATGTGTGAGGACACAACGACTGTGTTTTTACACCGAAACCATGCCGGTACGTTGTTTTGTTTTGTGCAAGAGTAATAACATCCTATCCATTGTAACAGTATTCCGCCCACAAGCACACACGTGCTTTTGCGGGCATGGATAATTCGTGTACTAGTTCATTACGCACTAAACTTATGTCTGTATAAACCGTGAATCGCGCTGCTGATTTTGTTCACCAGAAAAAGCAACGTTGGTGTTAGAAATATTTCTGAAAATGTATTAATTAGTATGTCCTTGCGTTTACATGCGTGAGCATTTATCGCCCTGGTGCATGCAGCCGTCTTTTGTTTGGACGGTCGTGGTTTGAGGTTTAGTGGACTGGTTTCGCGATGTCGGGGCTCGGTTTCCACAATGCTCTTTCCCTCCGTTCATTTGCTCGCCAAGTCAACTATCCCTCTTACAAGAGGAAAATAGTATCTTGGCACGCTTCCAACTACGCACCGAGGGAACGGGACAGGTCGAGATCGAGCTGCGGTGGCGGTGGCACAACGTGCGCGACAACGCAAAACCGAGGCGCAGCAACGACTCGATTTGCGCAAAACCACCGAAACCCGGGAAGAAAGATTGACAGTTTGAAAACAACAGTAGGCGGACGGCAGGCGGCGATCGAGTGGAGCTGCGGTAGCTGCACCCAAATCCCTCAGCGCCCGGGAGAATAGACTGGCTCTCCTAAGACAACAGTATATTGACCGTTGCGAGGTTGGAATTCCCATCCTTGGCTGAGCCGGGACCCTGCGCTAGAACGCTAAAGCCTGTGGTCGAGAATCAGCGTAACGACAGAAGTGATTTCGGCCTATTTTAGAGCGCAGCTCTTAGGCGCCCGTTTCCGGACTTCGCGGCATCGTCGTCGGTGCCGGCGTAACCGCGCTAAATTTAGCGGGAAAATGGACGCACTGTGACCTCAACAATAATTCTATTCCGAGCTAAATCTAGCGGGGAAATTGACGTCACATGTCTTGGTGTCCCGTCATCTATGAACAAATAGAGCTTCACCTCTAGATTTAGTGGGAAAATTAATGTCACGGAACCTCAAGAGCAATTAAATTATTCGATAAATTTAGCGGGCAAATCGACGTCAGGCAACCTTAACACCAATTCAGTTTCCCTCCTAAATGTAGAGGAAAAATGACGTCACATGACTTGGTGTGACGTCCCCTATGAGTAAATTCAGTTTCTCTACTAAATTTAGCGGGAAACTTGACGTCACGTGACCTCAAGAGCAATTCAGTTCCCCGCTAAATTTAGTGAGGAATTGAATTAGCTAGCGAGGAGGGAAAAGGGGGAGGAGGGGAGGGAGGAGAAGGAGGAAGAGTACGGGAGGAGGAGCATAAAGGAGGGGGCGGAGGAAAGAAGGAGCAGCGGAGGAGGATAAGGAGGAGAGGACGGGAGGAGGATCGGGTACGGAGGCGGAGGAGGGGCATCCTCCCCTCTGTTCCCACCCTCCTCCGCCTCAAGAGCTTCGCTCTAATTTAGCGTTAAAGAGATTTGTAAACGTCTTTAACTTTTTCTTCAAATCTCAGTGCTCAAGGCAAGCGTATTGCTGGTTATCCATGTGTTCTAGAGTGCGCCTGTCAGATTGCCAATTCTCTACAAATTCTCGCATAAAAAAAGCTTTTTATTACGTATTTAAAATAAAGAAAGCAGGTAACCAAGACCATTAGTCATATTTTATTGGCTTTGCGTCTCCCACATTGATAACAACGTCCGTGACAATGCGTGATCCGGAATTTAAAGAAATAATTATTTTATTCGCCTCACAGTTTTAATGCTTTGTTTTAACAAAATTATTTTAGTGATATGAAAAAAAAAATGAAAGAGGTTTACAACTTCCTGTAACGCCGATTTAGAGTGCAGCTCTTGAGGAGAAGGATGGGAGGGTACTGAGGGGAAGGTAAGCCCCTCCTCTTCATCGGTACCCTTTCCTCCTCCCCTTCTTCTTTCACGCGCGAAACGCGCGTCGTCACGTGACGTTTCGGCGCGGTGCCGAAACGTCACCACGATTCATTATAGGCCGTTTCCCATAATGCACCGCGCGGTTACGCCGACGGCGATGCCGACGCCGCTCAAGCCGGAAACGGGCGCCTAAGAGCTGCGCTCTAAAACCAGTGTTGCAAAATATTGATGGGTTTGAATGTATCGCCAATTTTGTCAGACACCCATTTCATCCGCTTTTATTTTATACAATTGTGGCCTGTTCTTTTCAAGACATGAACAAATATAACTCAAATAATGTATTGGTTTTTGTAATAATACGCTGACCTTCATCGCACGCTTGCCAGCGTTTAGTCTTACCTTCTACGAGATATAGTGATAGGGGATAGTGTGTTTCTTACCCCGCTCAGAAACTTGCTTGTGTACCTGCAAGAAAAGCACGAAATTCGTTTCATTAGTCGTTCATTGCGTAACTACAAGCTAGCGTAGAGAAACGGCCGTAATGTAGTACAAAGTTTTTCTGGAAAATTAAGATAATTATTAGACGTTGAATTCCTACTACAGAGACTGCCAATATTGCACTCTAACCATTATGTATATGTGGAAAATCTATATCAAACGTTACAAGCAAATGAATGAATAAATGAAATGGATAAAAAGGAGTAAACAAAGAGCTTACAAAGATATTGTGCATAATTAACTGGAAGTATGCTAAAACCTTAAAAAGAAACACAGCTATGACCAGATTGACCACGATGGGCAACATGAACTGCAATTGTAATCGTGAATATACATAAACTCCTTGTAAATTTAACAAGTATATATATATATATATTATACAAAGTTGCCTTTTAGTAACACATTGTACAGTACATAATTACCATTGGAAAGTATTTCAGTATCGTGGCGAAAAGCTTGAACAACTTATCAGGGCAATAGTTTGGCGTACAGCACAGAAATATTATTGGTGATGACTATAGGCTTTATAACACCAAACAAATGACGGAATAGCTGTGCCAAGTAAATTGTTCCTCTAAGTTACATTATTTTCAAATGAAGCTGTCAACAAAAAACATAAAATATCAACTGTAAGCGTTTGGCTCAGAGTAGTAAGCAATAAATTGTAATAATCGGTGTAGAAAGTTAGTTTTAATAACTTTGGTGACATCATTAAATTTAATTTCTAGCACAATATGTGTGACTCGAGAAAATTATTCAATCAAGCAAAATGCCAAATTTGCGACTTCAGAAGTAAAATTGTATTTGTTGTAACTTCAGTACAATATATCCTAAACAATAGTTCCTTTACTAAGTGACTTGCGCTATGAGTTCTCAAAAAAATGAGTAAACACATATATTTATCTATATACTTCCCTTAGCTTAAATTCTTTAAATTAGCATATGTAGAAAAATGCTGAGATTCGGGAAGACAAAACAAATAATATCCGACCAACTGTATAAGGTATTGAGGCCCCCTGGGACATGTAATGCGCAGCTGTCTTAAAAGGAATTAAGCAAGCCATACCCAGGAGATCCTAAGCACCAACCAAAGGATACATATTTATCTGTCCATGCACGTATGGCGTAAAGCTGGCAATGGTTCACAGGCACATATGAAACGCGTTAATCTAGGTTACTGCGGTAATAAATGAGACAGATTCAATATTCGTGTTAGAATACCTTAATCGATTGATTGACTTTGGAAGCTAATCCAAAGTTCATAAACCTATGCGGAGGGCAAGTTCGTCTGCTTCTCGCGCAGGGGGTAGCGGTGACGTCAGAACGCCGAGCCATGATTGGCTGATCGCGACCCCCTATCTGAGTGTCGTCTCAATATCGTAAAAATTCCTAATTATTAAAGTTGTAAGTTTGCTCTTACAGATATAGAAAGTATTTCAATTATAATGATAATCTTCTCAAATAGATTTTCCCCATTTGTTTATGGAAATGGTTCACAACACTCCTCGTATGAATACATGGCTAGTACGCACTCCAGTACAGTTTATGGTAATCAAATGTTAAAATATATCCTTTCCCGTCTTTAAAATTGTGGTAGTGAACTGAATATAACAACCTAGTGTGGAAAATATATGTGTTTTTTGTTAATGATCATTTTATTGATTTCTATCCACTTAAGTTGTAAATTGATTTGTATGATTTTCCTATCTTACGGTCCTGCGGAGCTGCAAACTTAGTCTTTTATGTTGTTTTTGCTGCTGCTATGGGGGAAGGCGGAAACTTGTCAAGCAACACCTTAGTTTTTTTTTTATGCCTTCCTCTTCAAGTTAGAGAAAAAAAAGCGTTTGTGTTTGAGTGTGAGTTTATTTATCGTCTCTCCGAACCATACTCCCTTGTGTCTTAAGCTCTTCGGTCTTACCACTCATCATTACTAAAATTCAAACTGCCAATTGTCTGCTACTGAATTGTAGATTTAATCTGCGTCTTTCCGCACCACAGATGTTAATTAATTCCTAAAGATACATGATGTATTTAGTCGTCATCACGTTATCATCAGGATACGCCAAACCTTGGAGATTGTCCTTTTTTTTTACTTGGACATTAAAATGAAACCACTTGAGCTACAGCGCCCCCTATATTTACCAGAAAAAGCACATAGCACAAGAATAGAGCAAAGAGGAAGCTTCTGCATCGGACAAAACTCAGAGAACTAAGAAAACAATCAGAACATACCGGCTGGTTAATCTTTACGGCTTCAACTTCTTTGCAGAGACACAGCCTGAAAGAAATATTAAAACAACTAAACCTGGAAACTTATCTGCTCGGTAATGAGAGCCGCCAGTAACTGAATAGGTGTCATATAAAGTAATTGAGTGAAACACTTTTAAAGCAGTACTGCTCATTAAACAAGGTTTTCCAGCATCTTGATGACATGCTCGTTGTCTGTTGTTCTTCTATTAGGGACGAAATACAACCACTGCTTCCAGAGCGGCTAAGATTAAAACTACACCCTGGGGCAATAACTATGACGCGGCGCTCGGCTGAAGTAGCCGAACACTGCGTCCACATTTAACTAGGGCTCGTGTTCTCCTGTCGACCAGTAAGGCTTTGCTTTTTTTTTCTCCAGCGATTATGGCTTTTGGTGAGAAATGCAGCATGCAGTGTTCATGTCTCCAGAACCTCGTCAGCACAAAAGCTAAAGAACGTCAAGCTCGCGTCCTCTGGAGACTGCATTCAACAGAGATCAGGCTTGTCGCGTCCAATCGGCGACACTTTGGTTCATCATTACCATCTTTTACGTCACACTGTGCTCCGCCCGCCACCCAGAAAGATGACGTAATGAAGTTCACAGGCCGTGTGTTGTTGAAACGCTGAGCTCTTTGGAAAGAAAGCTTAACAGAGCATCCGCGTACATTTCGATCTCGCCGCCAAAATCCTTAATAATTTTGTTTTGCATACAGCTAATGGCGTTTGTCTTTGCTCGATTCAGATGAGAATGACAATGAGCTGCTCCCCCATGACAGAGTAACCGTGCAAATAATTAAATAAAACAAAATATCCACAAATCTGGGGTCAGCATCTGTGAGGAAGTGCACACACGTACAAACAATTTCTCAAAGTTTATGAATTTTTTTATAGACATAGCATTCTTATACACAAATTTTTTTAAAGCCTGAATACGACGCATTTGTAAAAATTTTGTTTTAAAAATAAAAGCTCATTCGACGGTTTATTTGCTGCGTGGAGTGCAGTTTTGACATAGCCTAACGAGTCAATCTCGCTCTCCACTGTTCTGAGTGAGACATGTTTGCGCGGGGCGCGGTGGTGACCAGCACCCCTCAACACTCCGTTTCTATTTAAAGGCTGGTTCAGACATTCAGAACTGTTCACAACCGGAGAGAATGATGCACCTGTGGCCGCTTACTACCAGCTGTTTGGTCGTAAGCAGTCACAAGAGGCCTAAAAGTTGTTTTCAGGCCTCCCCGGTCGCTAACCACTGGCAAGCCTACTGAACCAGCCTTGAGTACTGCATGACCACAGCCGACGCTATGGTCAGATGGACTCAATAAAAGAGTGCGAAATGTGCATCGTCACGGCGCTTCCTCTTTCCTTGTTAGTTTGTCACCCCCGGCTAAATTAATCACGCACGGAAAAAAAGCTCAGCATTATGCCTGATCCAATGCGCGTGATTGGTTGAGTCGTTGATAGCAAGTGTACAAAGGCAATGACAATGCACTTTCGTTGCTGCATGATTGATCGAATTGTGGCGTCGTCTGGGCCGAAACTTAAAGCGGAACGGAGTACAGACGAGTTTGTCAGGCCGGACGTTCCACGTGACACGCCGGAAGCCGGCGCTGGGCAGAAATTGAACACGATTGCTGCGTCAGGGTCCTGCTGGGGGCCGTATTTAGTTAGAACATCGTTTCAGCTTAGCTCCAGACGCAGCCCACGCTGCGAGCTGATGGAATATGTCGAGTGGCGTCGACGGCACGAGTCACTCGGTCTCTCCTGTTTGCGATTGGTTCAACGATGATGAAACACCTACAAAAACATGACCATCGCAATGAAAGTCCGCCTCTGCCGCGGCCCGATTGGTCCCATCAGCTCGTAGACGCGGCTGCGAGTGGACTAGTGCTGAAACCAAGTATCATGAGAACCGAAGTCCCAACCTAACGATGACGCGGCACTGGTGGCCCCTTTGCGCTCCAATCTGGCCTCTGTAAGGTAACGCGGGAAATTCAGCACTAATGCGTTGTAATTAAAGAGTGTTGCGCGGGCAACGCGCACGGAATGCAGCAGCACCTTTCCTCCGCGCTGTCTTCAACCGACGAAAGGCCCTAGAAAGTGACTCGTTATCGTACGGCACTGTGACGCTGACCTAAAAAAATATTGTATTCGTAGACTTTTTCTTTAAAGTTCACCTTGTGTGTTAGGTGCCCTGTCCAGGGCCCGTTTGCTCGAAGCGCGGTTAAGCGCTAACCGCGGCTAAAGTTAGCCGCATTACCTAGGAGAGGATCTTGAAATCACGTGACTGGCTTGGTAGGGATGCGTGGAGCCACGCATGGCCCCATCGCGTCGTTTGACAAAATGGGTTTGGCGTAAGCAGTTTCCACGTTCACGATCGCATGGGTGTTCGTCTTCAGGGCCTGTGTGCTCGAAGCCCGTTAATTTTAACCGCGGTTCAAAGCTAACCGCCCTTCCCTACTAGGTACCTACAAGTACCTAGCCAAGTTTCACGATTGCTGGATGAGCGATAGCTCCCTGTTTTATTATAGGGTGATAGCTGGTGTCACCTACTGGTTGTAGCAATTAACATCGAAAACGTTCCAAAAAGGGGACCCAACAACGCGCGCTACCGGGTTCTCGCGACGTAGCCAGGCATGCATTTGAGCATAGAGTTATTATAATGTACGCTAGAGGTTCAGCTGGCGCTAGTGTGCTGTTGCAAGTTGAAGCAGACAGCAAGCAGTCGAAAATTGACTTCCGGTAATGCATTCCTACGGAAAAAAGCGAGTAAATTTCCTCTCTGCGCTCGGTTATAAGAGCACATATCACAAATAATTCGTACGTACTAGGCACAATGGAACATTTCCCAGTCACGCAGGTGAAAGAATTGGTCAGTTACGGCGTTTTTATTTTAAAATCGTGTCATGAAAAACGGTGCTAAATCCGCTTCGTACGTGTATTTATGTGCACTGTTGGACACTGTTAGCGCGAACGCGGCGTCGGCGCTTTCCAGTATGGGGGATATACGTGCCAAACGAACGAAGGACATGTGGAAAACCGAGAGAGACCACAAGAACTACGCAGTAACACTGAATAAGTAACTCCTTGTGCTTGCAGATGATCAAAATAAATTAAAAGTCACGTAATATAGTTTGATTTTAAATAAATAATAGTGCTTTATTCTTTCTGCTCATGAATATATGCGAAGATGCTTGTTCTTTGTTAACATCATCACCAGCACGCTCCCAATCTTAGCAGATAGAGGGAAGCCAGAGAACAGGTGCCCGATAAAAATTGCCCGACATAGGAAATAATAAGAAAACACACCTTTCGTAGCCCACCTACTTTATTCTTGACGTTTCGAACGTGTTTCTTTAACCACTCGTAAAGATACATGACGGGGTCATTTCCATATAGTGACAGGACGGGCATGGTGGCAATATGTAAGCCCCAACGGAATACTAGCGGACTTTGAACGTACTCAACATTCCTTTCGATCGTTATTTTGTTTAGAATTGTCGCTCGTTTCTACATACCTGCTATGGAACAGAGGTTTGGGCCTGAAATATAGCGAAGTTTAACATCGTTCAGCGGTAAAGAAAAATGCTGTAACTAAAGCCATAACACTTTCACAATCTTAATAAAGGTTTATACTATCCGGTACAACCGAAATAACAAAAGTTATTCATGTTATTTTCCGGCGAAGAGACAAAATTCAGGAGCGTTTTCTCATAGGAATACACAGGAAGACTGGAAAAGTAGACTGCATGCTGTCTGCTTCAATTTGCAACCGGAAGTCCCGTAGACACTAGCGCTAGCTGAGCCTCCAGCGTTTTCCGTAATAACTCTATGCATTCGAGCAGACAAATTTTTTGTTGCTCGTGGTACAGATATTGGGTAAGGTAAAACTAAATTTATTCTTATTTGGAAAATATTTAAATGCTTGGCTGTCTGAATTGAAGACAAGCCTCGTTGAAATTTCCCTCCAAGTTCAAAAGAGGATGACGAAGTTCAGTCCTAGAAACGATAAAGAAGAAGTGAGCAAGGGAAGGGCGGGCGGTACACCGGCGGTATGGTTGGCCAGCATGTAAGAACTGCAGCATTAAAATTGAAAAACCTGATAATTCGGGTCCCGTGAAAATAGACATATTAGTAAATTACCCAAGCATCGAGGAGGGCGCTAAAAGTGTAATTCCACGGTCCGCGCGCGCGGGCCTTCCTCCTATAAAAGATTTGAAATAAATAATCTTAACAAGGCTTTGACGAACGCGCGTGCAAGGCAAAATTTGTTTTAGACTTTTTGCTTTAGAACAGTTTCTACTGCAGACGCCAGCACGCGCAACGCGTGTAACTACACTCGTAGAATGCACCTCGGTGCTTGGGAAATTTAGAAAAAGGTCTATGAGACCTATAGACCCTGTGCAGTACTACCCAAGCATCAGGGAGAATGCAGGGATTACGTGTTACACGCGCACATGCCCGCCTTTCCTGTATAAAGAGTTCGAAGTAAATAACCAAAGAAGAAGCATTAGAACGAACGCGTGCCAGGTATGCCCCACTTGTTTTAGGGTTTTTGCTTCTGGAAAGAGTGCACTGCTGAGGCCAGCGCGTGCGGCGCGCAGACACCAATCCCTGCATTCTCCTTGATGCTTGGGTAAGACAGCTTGTGGAGTCTGTTGCGGTATTGCCCAAGCATCAAAGGAAGAATGCGGGGATTGGTGTTCCACGCGCCGCATCGCAATTCGGTCGGCAGTAGCCTTTTTTCTGGGTAAAATACCCCTGAAACAAATGGTAACGTCTCTGCGCATCGCGTGCGCACGCTGGTTATTTGCTTCGAATCTTTATGCGGGAAGGCGTGCGCGTACGGCGGACCAGACGCAGTGCTGCATTCTCGCTTGATTGCTGGAGCATTGCTACGCAATAGCGTCTATTAGGGACACTGTCTGCTTTTGTGTGCTAATGACACGCCGGCCAGAGATTGAAGGTCAAGGCAGTCCGCTTTCCGAAGATGTTGCCATGCCAACAATTCTCGCGTTCATTTAGGCTTGGGAATGGCCAGAATCGAAAGAGCTATCTAAAAAATCAGGCGAGGTAATTGCTCATGCGTTGCGATTTAAGTGAGGTAAGGCAAAGCGAAAGCCTCCTGCACCATTCGTTGCTGACCAACATGCCCCGCGATGGCTACAGCTACGCCGACGCCATATTGGTTCCAAAGCGAGCGGCGTTCGCTCACCGGGGCACTCACCGTGCCTTTACATATTCCTGCCAGAGTCAGTGCGTGCATTCAGACTCCTCTACTATACTCTGTTTCACGGGTCGGCGTTAGCAACGCTGTCAAAGACTGCTGGCGCGAGCGTTTGGCTTGATCGCGTTGTTGATTTGCAGGCGTTCTCTGCGGCTCTGCGGCCTCCGGGTGAAGCCACGCTGCTCGCGCCAATGCTTTGACAGCGTAACGCCGCTCAGTACGAAACAGATGTACGGGTACCGCCTTCTTTAGCGGCGCGGTTAGCGCCAGTGTAGCTGCTGAGCGCGGGGACCAAGAGATCGCGCGCGGCGAGGCCTATGGATCAATTAATAACCCCTCCCCGCCCGCCCGCGGACCGCTTTCCCATTTAGGTGATCATCTCTACCGGCGTGTAGCCATGTATCAGCACTGCATGATTTACAGTAGAAACTGTAGGATAGGAGTAGTACTGCACTGCCTAAAGTTCTTCATCTAGAGCGTAAACGAACGGTTGATTTGCTTAGGTTTGGTGAGGGAAATTTAATATTCCTTCGCAACAACATTAGTGAGACGTGTTCGGCCTTAGCCGTTTTGAGGGAGAGCAAAGAAGTTTAATAAGCTCATAGCGACAGTTTCAATATCTCTCGCCATTTTTCCTTCTTGTGCGTGCATTTATTTCGACTTTGTCTTTTTTCAGACAAAAAAAAAGCCAAGATCTGTTCCCGGCACCTTTGTAGACTTCGAAGACAAGTTCTTGCATGTTTGGTGAAAACAGATGAGACCTATGTAAGGGCGTACAGGCAGTAACGATCAGTTTGCGTCTCGAAGCTAAGCACATGCTACCTTTCTCGTAGCGCCAGAGAGCAAGATATGTTGCCAAAAATGGGAGAGGGGGGCAGGACTCGCACTGGATTCCTCTTATACTTTCTTTCCCGCAAACTTGAATTTAAAACAACAGTAACAATTATAGAAAGATTTTCGCTTGTAACCAGGGAATAGTTATTTATTTGCCTTTTGGGGTTTCATACCTAGCAGCCCGTGGGTCAAGAGAAACGTGCATTCCTTTATTTGATTTACATTCTTTTTGACACAAAAGGTAAAAGCAAAGAGAATCACGCAAAAGTATGCACAACAAAAGAAAACAAGTTGTGAGAGAAAGTAAGTGTCACGGGGACGAATAAAAATAAAAATATTGTCAGATGTAAATCGTAGCGGCGTGAGAATAGTCGGGTGGCAGGCTTCCGCAAAAAAAATGGGCACAGTTTGAAAGATATTGTTTGTTGGCTAGAGAAGCAAAATCAGCGAAAACATCAACCTTGAAGAGTTATGAACAGAAATCGCGTGCTAATTTTTTATCGGGTAGAAGCCACTCTGGAGTACGGACGACGTTTACTAGAACTTTGGCGTACTGGCAGATACATCGGCCAGGATTCATTGGACAACGCCTGCGCTTTCTTGGCTAAGAGCAAGCGAATACGCTGCGAGGCGAAGGAGTTCTGCATAGTGCTGCAATGAAGGAGACATGAGTGGCGCTCAAAGGAATTACAGCTTATCAGTGCCAGCGCTCATATTTTGGTCTATTCGTGCCCAAGGGAGCAGCTAACTAAGCCCCGAATTAGGAAAAGGCACTGCAGTGGACGTCGCTAGCTGCCTCGTTTGCAATGACCCGTCTAAGAACCTTGACAGGTGGTGACGAGGCACTGTCTCGCCCCCCGCCACCACGAGAGATGAGGGGAAGGAGGAGGAACACCCCTTTCCCCGAGATTCTCTTTTGTTGTGTCCCAAATGGGGATATTGTCCTCTGCAAAGAATATAGATGATTAGCTTGCCAATCAGAAAAAAAACGGCACAGAGGATCGTGGGGAGTTGGTGCGGTGGCCTTATCGCTGGCGTTGCTTCTCCGCACTTCCCGGTGGACATGGACGGCCGAACATCCTCTCGACGTCAGCCTTGCCGCAGGTTTGCTCGTCCGGAGACTAATCTACGTCACTGGTTGCGGCTTATGTCATGTTCTCCATCCGCTGGCTGCTCTCCGAAGGCGCTTGTCAGAGTGAGGCCGTTTATGACAAAAAATACGGCCATCAGAGCTCAAAAATACAAACGTGCGATTGTCATTTCCGGATATTACAGCGGATCAGCATTCCAGCCTATTTCTGCACGTACTGGCTTGTCGCTGCCATTTCGTTGGTATCCCTACATTTATAATCTAGTTACACTGCCGCCCTTGAACGAACTAATGTCGCCACTTAACAGCAGTTACGCTGGAGCCGCGGTTACTACGCTGCACTATACTCTCGGACGGCTATTTTGCAAAAAGTACTCAGGGGTAACGCGCCGCATGTAACGATGGGCTCCCAAGATGCGCAAACATGTGCGCTGTGACGCTCCGACTGCTACAGCCGCTGAAAGTTGTTCGAAAGTACACATTGTGGTAATTGATGTCAGTGCGTATAAGAGCGAGTCTAAGTACGCACGTGTAACGTGAGTTTTATTAATAAAACAAAAACGTGAGACATCGCGTTCACTATCCTTGCAGAAAGAGATCGTGAGACGCGGTGGATTTTGTAATAGCTTATCACGACTGAAATACATCCTGTGTGTTCGAATACACATCATAAAAAAGTCGAGACAAACATCTGCTGTATGTTGATGTGTGTTTTTGTTTCTATGGTTGAAACAATCCTATATCACGTGCTCAAGGATGCAACTCGGCCAAGATGAGCCCGCTGATTCAGTTGAGAAAATGTGAAGAAACAGTTACAATGAATATTCCTTCCTGGTGATCGCGAGAAAAGTGTGATTACATGCGTTCGTTCAATTATAATGCAATGCAAAATAATATCTGCATCCTGATTGATGTATGTAATGTTTTGTTGTTGTTGTTGTTGTTGTTGTTTTTCACTGCGCTATCACACTTGGTGTTTGCTTTATCGTAAGCCTTGATCGATATATCTTTCCTACCTTGGCTGCCCCACGGCGCGCCCGTAGTATCAATAAAAAAGTAATACATTTCGTGACTTTTTTATGCATGTTGCTCTTTAATTCTAAAATAAGGGTGTTATTGATTGTGGGACACGGCAGAAGCGAGTAAATGAAGCTGCTATTGCTATTTCATCGAGATTGACCTTTTTGTTTTATTTGTGCTGCGGGACTTTGACGTTGAATTTGTGTTTGTGCATGTATTGTCATTCAGTTTTTCTTTTTTTTCAACGTTAGCTTTCATTCTTGCCTTGTCTGATGTCTACCATTCCAATACGCATTTCCTATCGTAGCGTTGTATTGGAACAGTGACCGCGTTGTCTTATAATTGTTCATTTTGTGTTTATCGAGTGCCACTCCCTGTTGTATTCCCTTCCAAGGAATGATAGTATTGTTAAATAAATAAATAAATAAGTAACGTAACGAACATACTTTTGGGTGTACAACGATATTAAACAAAACAAGAGAAGAGCACCCTATGTTTGTTTTACTTCACATACTGCCAGCGACAATCCTGGAAACGAATGTTGCCGGCACCTGTGTAAATGCCACCAGTTTGAATTGTTTAATTTACTATATATTAATACTCCAAAACTTTGTATATATTATTTATTCAAATGTATCTAAATATGATGGAGAACTGTTTTGAAAAAATATATTAGCGTTGCTATTGCACCAGTCATTCGGGCGCTGGCGGCTGCTAAGTAGCAGCACAATAAGTAAAATCAGCAAGAGCTCAAAAGAGCATAACATAGTTGGTGATTAGCAATTTCTAAAGGCCGGAACATATCGCAGGATTTATTTTCGACGTATTTGCGGGCGTTTGGCGTACTTAATCCGGACGTATTGGGGAAGAGAACGACCGCAGCGCTAAGCAGTTAACTACACCTTCCCTTTCAGATGGGGACCTTGTGCAATGGCTCTTAAGCGCTCTATGACTGGCTTGCAGCCGAACGCGGCGTCAGCATTCAGCTGGAGTTCGTGACTGCCGGTGAGGGGGAGGAGGAATGCTTTTATTTCACTCCGGCGTGCATGAACAATGCAGCATCTGCGTTATTCAGCACAAAAAGGCAAAGTAGATTGGCTCGCATTCTCTGAGGATAGATCCGGCGCTTAACGTCGGCACAGTCGATTAACAGTATTTTTTATATTA
>JAZHYW010007094.1:0-21158 GCA_037355805.1 Ixodes ricinus
GCACCTTTATCTGGCTATTTCATATCTTCAAAAACTGTTGGTCGGTCATCAGCTTTTTTGTTATGCTTCTCTTGCTGGTGTTGGGTGCTGCTGAAATAGTGCCCATTTGTCTCAAGATCTTTTTAACAATAAACCCCCGCCGAAAAAAAATATATATATATATATATATATATTGTGAGAGAAAAGGAATACACGGATATTCAATGGGGGATGTTTAGGTACAAGGGATATGATCGGTGATCGAATGTTCGCGGTCCACAGTACGAGCGCGAGCCTGCTCACTTCAGTGTCCTTGTCGTCGTCCTTTCTCCGGCTTCCTAACAATATCCCCCCGTCGTGGAAAGGGCCGGGCACCCGGCACTTGCGGCAAAGTTAGTTAGTTGTGGCGGTAATATGGCTTCATGCGGGCAACGTGCACAACTTCTCTCGATTTGGAGCGACGGTCTCGAGGTGGCAAAACTGGGGCCACTTCATAGTTCGTTGGAGAAATTTGGCGCAAGACACGGAAAGGGCCTACAAAGCGCTTCAGGAGTTTCTCACAGCGTCCGGCGATGCGGGATGGGGTCCACAAAAGAACTTCATCTCCGACGTTGTAAGAAGTCGGCCGATGGAGGTCGGCGTGACGTAGTCGCTGGTGCTGCTGGGACTGGAAGGTATGAATGCGGGCGAGTTGACGAGCGTCTTCGGCCCGGGATGTTACTTCTTCGATATAGTGCTCAACCGGGTGGTCGTCGATGTAGGGCAGGACAGTGTCAAGCGGTGTGAGAGGCTCACGGGCATACAGAAGGTAATAAGGGGAATAGCCGGTTGTGGCCTGACGGGCGGTATTATAGGCATATGTCACATAGGGAAGGATGGTGTCCCAGTTTGTGTGGTCGTCGGAAACATACATGGAGATCATGTTAGCTAGGGTGAGATTGAGACGCTCTGTAAGACCGTTGGTTTGCGGGTGATAGGCAGTTGTGACGCTGTGGACGGTTGATGCTAGGCGTAAGACGTCGTCGAGGACTTTTGAGACGAAAGGGGTCCCTCGATCGCTGATGATCTGTTGGGGTGCACCGTGGCGTAATAGAATGTTGTGTAGAAAGAAATGAGCGACTTCGTGGGCATTGGCGACAGGAACACACTTGGTTTCGGCGTACCGCGTCAGATGATCGATGGCTACTATGATCCATTTGTTGTTCATTGCCGATCGAGGGAAGGGGCCGAGAAAGTCAATGCCAATGCGTTGAAATGGCCGATCAGGTGGCACAAGCGGTTGTAAAAAGCCTGGTGGCTTTGTGGTCAGAGTTTTTCTTGTCTGACACTGATGGCATGCTCGAACGTATTTACTGATAGTGCGGGTCATGGCGGTCCAAAAGTAGTTTCGGCGAATTTTAAAGTAGGTTTTGGAAAATCCCAAGTGGCCGGCTGCAGGATCGTCGTGATGAGCTTGAATGATTTCTCGCTGTAGGTTGGACGGGACAACAAGAAGCCATGGACGTCCTTCGGGCTCGTAGTTACGCCGGTAAAGAATTCCGTTGCGAAGTACGAAGAGGCGGGAGCGACGTTGCGTTCGTATTGTGGGGTGGTGCAGCGTTCCGTTCAGATGTTCAATAATAGGCCGCAAAGTTACGTCGGAAGATTGGGCGGCGGCGATGTCAACGGTTTCGAAGGCTGCGGTGGTATCCGGGTGAGCGACAGTGTTGAATCCACATGGAGAAACAGGCAAAGGACACCTGGAGAGGCTGTCGGCGTCGAGGTGGCGTTTTCCAGATTTGTACAAGACGGTAAAATCATAGTCTTGTAGTTTGAGCGACCAACGTCCAAGGCGTCCGGAAGGATCTTTGAGAGTGGTTAACCAACATAGGGCATGGTGGTCAGTGACAATAGAAAAGGGGTTGCCGTAGAGGTAAGGGCGAAATTTGGATATTGCCCATACGACGGCTAAGCACTCGCGTTCGGTGATGGAATAATTGCGTTCGCATTTGGTAAGTGTGCGGCTGGCGTAGGCGATGACGTGCTGAGTGCCAGAGATGGTTTGGGCCAACACTGCACCAATTCCATAGCCGCTAGCGTCTGTACGAATCTCGGTGTCGGCGCCCGGGACAAAATGACCGAGTACTGGGACGGTTGTTAGGGCTGTTTTGAGTCGTTCGAAAGCGTTAGTTTGCTCCGTACTCCAGTGGAAAGATGCGTTGTTGCGAAGTAGTATGTTCAGCGGTTCAGCGAGATGAGCGAATCCTTGTATAAATCTGCGAAAGTACGTACAGAGGCCAAGGAATGAGCGTACGTCTTTCAAGTTCTTCGGCTGGGGGAAATTGGAGACGGCGGCTGTTTTCTGGGGATCTGGACGAACTCCATCATTGCTGACAATATGTCCGAGAACTTTAATTTGGCGAGCTCCAAAGATGCACTTTTGTGAGTTGAGCTGCAAGCCAGCGGATTGAAAACAATCAAGGACTTGTCTTAGACGGTGTAAATGTTGTTCGAAGTTTTCTGCGAAGACAACGACATCGTCAAGATAACAAAGACATGTTTTCCAAGTGAGACCGCGGAGTAGCGTATCCATCATTCGCTCGAATGTTGCTGGCGCGTTGCACAGACCGAATGGCATCACATTGAACTGGTATAGCCCGTCAGGTGTGATAAAAGCGGTTTTCGGTCTGTCTGCGTGGGCAACGGGGATTTGCCAATATCCACTGCGAAGATCCATGGCGGAAAAAAAGAAGATCCTTGGAGGGTATCGAGGGTGTCGTCTATGCGCGGCAGGGGGTAGACGTCTTTCTTTGTTATTTTGTTGAGGCGACGGTAGTCTACACAAAAGCGTGAGGAGCCATCTTTTTTCTTCACAAGTACTACCGGTGACGACCAAGGACTGTGGGATGGCTCGATAACCCGCTTGTCTAACATATCTTGGACGTGTTCATGAATTTGTCTACGCTCGACTCCCGAAATTCTGTACGGACGACTGTGAATAGGTGAAGCTGCTCCAGTGTCGATGTGGTGCTGGACATGCGTCGTCTGCGCAAGTTGACGTCGGTTGAAATCGAAGAGGTTGTGGTAGGTCGTAAGTAGGTTGGTTAACGCTTCATGCTGTGCGGCGGTCAGAGAAGGGTCTATCATTTTTCCTACATTTTCAAGAACATCTGTTGAAGGTGGGAAAGCGACATGTGTCGTTGCTTCAGACAGAGTAGCGAAGTTGTGCTCAAAGTGTGCGGTGATCGTAGCCAGATGGGTACCGCGGGGTAAAACCCGTGGTTGGGGAGAGGGATTGGTGGCGAAAAGAAAAACTTTGCCATCTGTTGGTGCGACAAGGCTGTACGGAATAATAATATTCTTTTTCGTGAAAGCATTTGACAGGGGTTCAACGAGGCAGCTTGGGGCTGAAAGCGAATGATCCGGCACAAGGACGATGGCGAGAGCGGAGTGAGGGGGAACGATGTAGTCGTCATCGGTGTGGAGGGGAACGGAACAAGAGAGTGAGGAGTCGTCTATGATGTCAGTAGAACTCAAGTGCAGTTCGCGGCTGGCACAATCGATGAGGGCATCGGCGGCTGACAAAAAATCCCATCCTAAAATAAGGTCGGCCACACAACTGGAAAGGACAGTGAACACAATAATATGAGTGATGCCACTAATAGATATCGGCATGGTGCAGCATCCAAGAGGTTGTGTGAGCTCACCATTACCCAAACGCAAGAAATGTCCAGAAGTTGGTGGAGTCAACACTTTGTTTAAGCGGCGGCGAAGCTGGTCAGACATGCAGGATTTTGCGGCCCCTGTATCGACTAATGCTGGGATTAGCTGTTGATCCACCGTTACCAATATAGTTGTTGGGTAAGGACGAAAAGGATTTGCGACAGTTCGTGCTGATGCAGCCTGACCTCCGGCGCCAAGGCAGGCTGCAGTGTTTAGTTTGACGCCTGGTTGACGACGGATGTGTTGTTGAACGGCGATACGGAGCGCTGACGTCTTGGGTATGGAGAAGATGATCGAGGTCGGCGCGGCTGGAAACCAGAGGAGGATGGGAGGGGAGGGTAATCGATGTTTCGACTGGCATCAGTGTGGTCAGAGTACCTAGAATTGTTGGCTGGGGAACGGCCGTAAGTTTCGGCGTCGATGCGGCGATGACAGTAGCGGATGACATGACCGGGGTTATGACAGTAGAAGCAAACTGGTCGGCGGTCTGTTGTTCGCCACAGTTCTGTTCTTCGTGGTTGTGCATAGGGTTGGGGTGGCGTCTGCATCATATTTTGTGGTTGCATTGGAGCACATAATGGCGGTACATGCTGGAGAGCACAGACAGGTGGCGACGAAGCAGCTGCTGAGGCGTATGTGCAGGGTACAGAAGACTCCCGATGGAGTGCGGATCGAAGCTCGTCCTTGATGATCTGTTGTATGTTGGGCGCGGGCGCCTCGTCGGGTTTGGCGAACGAGTCGGCAGGCGTTTTTGAACCGGGCAGTGAGGATAAAACTCACGTAGTTCTTCGCGGATGATGGCGCGAATCAGCGTCGGAAGGTCGGTGGCAGAAGTTGGACTTGAGACTTCTGGGAGGCGAGCAAAGGGTGCCTTTAGGATTCGTCCACTCTGAAGGTCCTCGTAGTGCTTGCACTCGGATATGAGTTGCTGAACGGTCGTAGGAGACTTAGGGGCCACGACTGAAAACAGTTCTTGGGACAAGCCTTTAAAGAGGTGGCGGATTTTGTCGTCCTCTAACATATTCGCATCGACACGACCGCAAAGGCGAAGGACGTCCTCGGTGTACGATGTGGAGGATTCAGTAGAGGCTTGATATCTGCGCGACAGCGTGTCGCGAGCCTGTTGCCGGCGGCGCTCAGGGGTGCCAAAAACGTCTGCGAATGCGGCTTTAAATGCGTCCCATGAATTAATTTCTTCTTCGTGGTTGTCAAACCACTGGAGAGCGGTGCCCTTAAGGTAAAACACGACGTTGGCTAGTTTTAAGGTGTCGTCCCAGCGGTTGTGCTCGCTTACTCGGTCGAAGGTTTTGAGCCAGTCATGAACGTCGGCATCATGAGTACCTGCGAAGTCGTGGGGATCCCGTTGCCGGTTCTTGACACGGGGCCGTTGTTCAGTGGCGGCTGCCTGTCTGGTTTCGTCGGGCATCTGGGTGAGGGTCGAGCGGCCGCTGCGGAGCTCCGTCACGACAAAAAGGGATCCAGAGAAGAGGACGGGGACTGTTAAGCAACCTCCACCAAATGTGAGGAAAGGAATACACGGATATTCAATGGGGGATGTTTAGGTACAAGGGATATGATCGGTGATCGAATGTTCGCGGTCCACAGTACGAGCGCGAGCCTGCTCACTTCAGTGTCCTTGTCGTCGTCCTTTCTCCGGCTTCCTAACAATATATATATATATATATATATATATATATATATATATATATATATATATATATATATATATATATATATATATATATATATATATATATATATATATATATATATATATATATATATATATATATATATATATATACATACTTAATTTTCGCGGGCTCAAATTTTCGCGAATCGTGCCGAAGGTGGATATTTAAAGTTATTCGTGGGTTCTAATTTTCGCGAATCGATCGAGTGTAGCTAGCTTCCGTAACGTTCACATATTGCCCGAATTGTTCGCGGGACGTGGCTCTCGCAAATTGTAGCGAGTCGCAAAATTCACGAAAATTAGGTCGTCGCGAAAATTTAGTCGTTTACAGTATATATACTGTGCAGCCCCGTGAACAGTAAACGACATATTTTATATACATATCCATCATTTCGCTCCGAAATGAGCGGAACTTAATAAATAGCGAGCAAAAAACAAAAAGGTTATGCATGATGTTTCGAGCTCGCACCACAAAATTGCACTTGCTAGTAAATCACGGCACAATGGCCTCGGTTGGGTTTTTGCACTTTTGCATCATCTATATATGTACAGCATCCAGAGTTAATTAAAACATGGCTATACATTTGTTTCAAAAGAGGAGTTTGCACAGCGTATACGTTCCTTCGGGGACGTCTTAAAGGGATGCTACAACAAAATTTCGGCGCTTATTTTCTGGTTTATACGTGTTCAACGGAGTAGTATCACATCGGACACACCAATATCTTCATAAAAAAGCTGAAATTAAATTTTAAAACGAATTAAACTGTTATCAAAGAGCACCTGGTGGTTGTCTCTAAAGCCTCGTTTGTAATGGCCGTCTAGGAAGCTTGAGAGGTTGTGATGATAACTGTCTCACCTGACGTCATCCCAACAGCTCTAAGGCAAGCACAAAAAAGAGAGGAGGAGGAACTCCCCACTCAAAGGGACTCTCTTTATGCGTCCCAGACATTGCTATTCTCCTCTACAAGATTACAGAAGATTAAACCGTCACTCAAAATTCACACAAAAGCAACTTTGCGGTTAGTTGCGGAGGCCCATTCGCTGGCGTGCTTCGACCGCTTCGGTGACTGGAACGGCTAGAGCATCCTGACGACGTCAGCCTCGCCGCAGCTTTGCTCGTCCCGAAACAGACTACGTCACGATTGCACCGGGTGTGACGTGCTGTCCGCTGTCTGCACTCCGAGCGCTTGCCAGAGTGGGCCGTTTATAACGAAAAATACAGCCATCAGGCTCAAAATACGGAAGTACGATTGTCATTTGCGGATATTGTGGATCATACTCAGCCTATTTCTTAACACGACGGGTATACATTTCAAACTTCGTTGAAGTATTCCTTTAAAGCGGCGCTCACACCACGAATACTTCGTATAAAAGACAGCGTGCAGACATTGTCTGAGGCTGTGCTTCTTCCTCATACGACGGCCCTTTCACATTTGTCATACAAAAAGGCTAGAGGTACACCTAAGCACTTCTTATGAGTTGTCAATGCGAAAGCATGCGAGACGCTCGTCCACTCCTTTTTCGTCTGCTGCGTACTTTTCGTCGCCGGTCAGCGCGTGTGTCTCCTGACATCAGCGCGCCGTGTTAACGGCGCGCTGATGGACACACAGCGCCATGGGGTGAGCGGTCATGGAAACTGACGAGCGCAGTGGTCAATGGGAGCTCCGTCGACGCGCGCCAGCCAATGGAAACTAGGTGCCATTTTCGCGCTTCAAACTGATGACGTCAGCTCTGCTCCATGAAACAGTTAATGCTTTCGCATTAAAACCTATCCACAGGCATGTTTCGAAGCATACTCATATGTTTGAAGCAGAGATGCTTCGAATGTGCTTTAGGCGTGTCCGCAAATACTTTTGTCATCTTATCTCCTGAGAACACCGCGTCTTTTGTATTTATTTCAAGCCAAGATTGTAAACCTCGTAACAAAAGCTATAAGCTCTTTATCCTCACCAGTTAGAGTGTCCACTCCAGGTGTATGAAACAACTTTGTTGGCTGTCTTTGCGGCTCAAGTCAAACTATACAAGAACCGGGAAAGCGCTCGGAACTTTCTACAAGACGAAATCTCCAGAATCCCCACCGCTCCAAAGCAAACCAAAAACTAAAATCCTTACATGCTTGTTTTTAACGCAAAATCTCAGAAACCGCTTGTCCCAATTTTCCTATTCAGCTTGAATTCACGTCGGATATATCGCTGCTCGAGGAACAGGTTGCCACTACGTACAATTCAAACGAAGGACAGTTGCTCGAATAAATACGCTGAACTGCTGGAAATACTCCGTCGCATAACGAGATGAACCGCAGGAAACAACAAGCTCCCGTCTCCGTTTCAGGGTTTGTTTGTTTTTCCCCCGTTTTCATTTGTTTCATTTTACCGAAAAATTGCGTTGCTTGTATGTTTAGACAGCCTTGATGCTAGTACGCCTCACAACGGGTGACTTGTCTCTTAGCTGTATACCACTCTAAAAAACCGTGCGTCTACTTTCCCGCACAACACTTGGAGAGCCAATCACGGTACGGCAACTTACGGAGGCAGCTCAGCGAATGACGATGCCGAAACAAATGTTTAGACCAAAAGGCGCAGTCTCAGTTGTGACATTAAGCAATGCAAGCGTGACGTTTTGCATTGCTTAATGTCACAACTCAGACTGCGTTTGTTGGTCTGAACATATGTTTCGGCATCGTCATTCGCTGAGCTGCCTCCGTAAGCTGCGGTGATTGGCTCTCCCAATTTTGTGCGGGAAAGTAGACGCACGGGCTATTTTAGAGTGTAATACTCCTCAACGGGTGACTTGTATCTTATCTATAGATGAGAAATGTATCCAGTGAAGTACAACAGCATACCTGGGGTCTTCAAAGTGCACTACGCAGTAGTAATTACACGAAAGCGTTTCATCTTACCGCCGAGGACGCCACGAGTCATCTAAGCCAGTCTAATGCCCCGTGACCCTCACGCGACCTTCGGGAAGGCCGGCACAGAAACGCGAGGACGGATAGTAACGTGATATATATTCGCAGCATTTGCTTTGGTCCATTTTCAAGACTTGTCGAAACTTGCGTGGTTCGCTCCATTGGACACTGGCGGCTCAAGCAACAGAGGGCGTGACTCATAACGTTAATGCGTGCTGCTTCGTGATTGGATCTTTGGCATTCTTATTAGCTAATACCGGATTCTCTTTGACTGCGGAAGGATAATGAGACTACTCGGGATTCACCAAGCCCTGTGTAGCGACTATATTCACGTGGCGCGTTTTTGAGAAGCGATTGGATCATCCGGTCGATGCATGCGGTGTGATATAAACCTTTTTCCGTGTACTCTCGTCCCCAGCCACCTAATAGGCGTATCCGGTATGGGCGACGAAAAATAATAAAACGTTTCTACCTGCAAATAGTAAAAAAATAGATGGGAGGCAAAACGAGAATGTGTGACGGTTACGCTTATTTTCTAAATGCCTTCTATTGGCGTGGCGACCGTGAAACAATATTTTCGCCCATCCCGGAAGTGACGACAATTCAAGATGGATGCGCCCTTGTGAAAAAGGTCTATACGTTGACCATGCGGGGCGCAAATACGTCTGCTTCCCGTGCAGCGGGTTGCGGTGACGTCAGAACGCCGAGCTCTGATTGGCTCTGATTGGAAGGAGCGTGGATAGACCTCGATGCTAGCTGCCTTGAGGTCTACCCCCTATCCTTCCAATCGGAGCCAATCAGAGCCCAGCGTTTTGACGTTACCACTACCCCTGCGCAAGAATGCAGACGAACTTGCGTTCCGTATACGTGGCACACGTCTGGCTACGCTGGCTCGTAGCCTTTGCTTCGGTCCATCTCTGTATGACTAAAATAAAAAAAAAGCTAGAGAAGAGCGATCGCTCGGCCGCGAATGGGGTTTGTGCTGTTCTCGCAGGCGTGAGTGGCAGTCCTCCTTAATCTCATTGGCTCACTCGGGACGCAAGCAGAAAGTTTACCGAACACTGTTCTTCATCGGTATTCAGGCCGAGCAACCCAAAAAGACGGGGTATGAGTGTACAAAGGAAAAATGCATTTTTCTTCTGGGAAAGAAGGGAGGAGGAGGAGGTGCCATCACGTAAAGGGAACGAGGCAGTTCGTCTCATTGTGATCCTTGCAACGGTGCTTTTTTTGCGCTTACTTCGTTATCCGACCCCAGACTCTCCTTTTATTAGGTTGCCACTTGCCGGGCCACGTACTTCCCTGCTCAGCATAGCCTTGACCGTTTTCGAAGTGACGTGCCAATTACGAGGAATCTGAAACTCCAAGCTCTTCTAGCTTCTTTTTTTTCACTCTCTCTGTTCCTGTTTCTCTTAAATACAGCATGATTGTGGTGACCTAAATAGAAAGGTATGCCCAAGGATCTCTGCCGCTGCCAACTTTATATCAGCATCGACAAAGAAGACAGGCTCTGACCGTAGTGATGAAATAGCTATAGTAGTTATTCGTCGGTTCCCAATACTTTTTCATTTTGTGATAAAAAGAAAGTGACATAAAAACAAAAACACGTACATCTAAGGGTATTGTTAGGCTCGTCAAGCTGCACAGAAATACTTTTTTATCGGCCTCCCCATTAAAATATTAAAGATTTAGGTCATGTCGACTGACGCCTTATACGGCAACTGCAGACTATTTTTTATTTTTTTATTTTTGTGTTGCAAACAAACTTCTAACGTATCTTCCCTCCCACGTTTCCCTAAATTTGAGACGAAAACAGAGACAAAAACGAAACCTTGCCTACATTCATCTCCTGCATTCTTCGGGGCTATGGTGTATCAGGATAAGACGTAAATACTTGCAAAACTCAATTCACTCCGATGTATAGCAACCGCGATAACGGTAGTGCACGATAAGTCATTCTAGGATTATTCGTTTCAGTAACAAAATCGCGGCGCACACGTTACTCTTCGGGAACGCAATGTTATGGCAAACATAGCGGCGTAGCGCATGTATATTACACGATCTTTTAACTGAGCCAGATACGCATTATTTTTCAAGGATGAAATGCTTTTTAGCGTTACCCCCCAATCCCAAACTTTTGTCTGTCCGTCCGCCCGTCCAGTGAATTTTCCGCTAAATTTAGCGGGAAATCGATATTCGCGACTCCAACTAACTATAGGTGGCGCCACTCATTTTCCAAGATGGCGGGTTTAGTGAGGGTCGGAGATGCGTGGCGCTGCTGAGCCTGTCTAGTGTGCTGGCTTCACTGAGCGACACAAATTATTTCTGGTAATACGAGGAAGCTAGGGTGATCCGAGCGCAAGTCACCTCTTTAACCTGAAAACAAGAACGGTGTTTAGCGTATTGTTTACGGAATGATGCGCGTTTAATTGTGGAGCGAAACCGAAACTTAGCTCGTTTTTTGGATTTAATTTCTCGATATAGGTCTTAACTTCGGATTCTTTCATGACTCAAGATGTGTCTCACATCGTAATTATTTACTTAGAAAAGTTGTTCGTGGAAACTTTATTTTGTGACATACATTTAGATCCAGGCTGATATTTGTAGTTGTTGAAAAAATCAGTGCTGATATTTGTGCGTTCTCGCTGCCTTTTTCTCGCTCAGATAATTGTCATGGGAAATAATGAACTGATGGTCTTTTAATGTTCTTTTGGGTATTTAGATTATTAATTGGGTTAACATTATTCCCAGGACAAGAATAAGAGAATAATTCCAATTTTTACAATATGTCCACGAAACGCCTAAATTAATAAACACTGCTCTCACTGCAACAACCAAAAGACGAAATCCGAGTCAGACAGCTGAAGTGTGTGTCTGTGTTTTTTTATAGCACCGCGTGACGCGTAGCACTTCATATTACATCCAGTGTTTGACTGTTTGTCAATCTTGATAATGATGTCAGAGTTTTTCATATGCTAAAAAGAAAACAAAATATACCTTTCTGGAAAGACTATTATGGTTAAATAGCGTATTCTCGTGATCTTGGCGTCAATTGGAGGCATACAGTGCCGTGATTTGTATTAATAATTATATTAATATTAAAATTCACATATTTGAATAAGTAATTTTTCAAGCTCTAATATAGTTTGTTGCTTATGATCTAATTTTAAACTCGCGAACGAATATGACAATGAAAAGTGTGCTAATTATCATCACTGGGGTGCCAATTGCAGCATTTTTAATTACCAATAAAATAAAAATAGTCTAAAATTAGTGAAAACATTCTAGCTAATGTGAAAAATCCATGTAAAATTACATTAATTGGGGGTAAAGTATATTGTGCTATCAAAGTCGCGACTTTTGAAAATCGGCGAAACGTCCAAAGTACCCGCCAATATATCTCCAAACAAAATGCCCCCCCCCCCAAAAAAAAAATATTTTTTTATAGTTATTAGTTTTTTCATAACGTTTATTTACTTTTGTATTTGCTCGCCGTCGTTTTGCCAATCTCAGCCTTTCCAGTTCGAAGGAACGCCTACCTGCTTTCATGTCTGCTCACTGCAGCACGTTTCGTTGGCATTGGAAGCCGGTGGAACAGTAGTGAGTTTTAATATTGCGTATACGAGCGAACTCAAGCCCTGTGTGTTTGCTTTAGCTTTGCGTGTTCCGCACTGCGCGTGCGCGGAGCCCAAAATTGCGGTCTTGGATGGCGCATGGCGATGAGGCGCACGCACAACGTGGGGCACACAACTCACGCAAACGCACACCGTTTGCGTTTGCTTCTATGCGCGATACTAAAACTCTCCAGTAAGGTACAATATCTCATACCGGCTGCGGCACTACGTTGGGACAGTGAAAAGTGTTGTTTTCATTCAGAAATGACATTTCGCAAGCCATGATCGCGTGCAGTTCCGGCGTGCCCGCTGAGCAGGAGAATTGGGGACCCTCGCTAGAGCGCTTCCCGTTTCCGCCGCGGGAGGGCGAGCGTCGAGCTGGAGACGCGCAATCACAAGGCTTACATAGGAATCGAGTTTCTCAGCTAAATTTAGCGGAAAAATGGATGTCACGTGACTTGACGTCACAAGACATGCAGACCAATTCACTTTTCCCGCTAAATTTAGCGGAAAACTAGACGTCACGTGACCTATACACCAAATCCCCGCTAAATTCGGCGGAAAAGTGGCGTCACATGACCGATGCACCTTGGGGAAACTGAGTTTTCCCGCTGAATTTAGCGGAAAAATTAATGTCTTGTGGCCAGAATATCAATTCAGGTTCCCCGCTAAATTTAGGCGGAAAGTGACGTCAAGTGACATACACTTACACCAATTCAGTTACCCGCTAAATTTAGCGGGAAAATTCACGTCTCGTGACCTAGACACCTATCCAGTTTCTCCGCTAAATTTAGCGGGAAGATATCCGTAACGTGACAACCGATTCCCTCACCAATTTTCTAGAATGCATTTTATACATTATAGAACCTCAAAAATAAAGATCGCTGCCATTTTTTTTTCTAAGCGAAGTTTTTTTGTTTGTAAGCCAAGACTTTCCTTTTGGGAATTAATGTTGATCAAGGTCAGTCGCCCTTAAAATTCGCTTCTTCCGTATTTCTATGTCCATTAACAGCTTCAGAAACCGCAGGGCGTCAATGGCAAGTTAATATGTCAATGCTTCTTGCTGGTTCATTTGTTATTCGGCGTCATAATCCCCTAACGCCGCAATCCCTTTGGCTACGCAACGATAACAATAATTATTATTATTATAACCTTTATTTTTCTTGCGCCCAGAAACAACCTCGCGGTCTATACTGCGTGGTGCACCACGCATGATAAGATAACCAAAACTCGTCACGGCCAGCATTTTTTTCTTTCTTTTTTTTTTTTAGGCTGTCGCGGAGATTGTGGGGAGAGTTTTCGTAATATTCTCGTTGCTCGAGGCATATTTGTTTGACGACGAGGTAATTCAAAGTCGCACAAAAAGTGACGTCAGTATGCAGGTTGAGATCGGGCCCGCAGCACGAACGTGAACGCTTTCGGGATGCACCAAGTAAAAAAGTGCCTGGCGCCATCCGACCGTTTGGTGCCTTTTTTGTAATGACGTGCGCAGCATATTGCACTATACACAGTGTTTTTTTTTTTTTTAAGCTTTACATATTTGTTAAAAAAAAATCCGTGAAAGTTACACTTATGCGATTTATGCAGGTGAGTTATCTTTGCGATAAGTCAGTTAATTAATTAAAATTCGTTAATTAACTGTTTATTTTGTGAAAATAGACTAAAACTAGCAGTGGCGGAACGCAGATTATAAGATTATCATCGCGTTCCGCCACTGCTAGCTTTGCGCCTGCTTCACGAGCGCTAACTTTGGCGCGCCCTCGACTTTCCCGCGAGCTTCTAATAAGAGTTGATTTAGTGGTCTTCGATGATGCTCAGTAAGTTTCTAATTGGAGCCATATGTCTATTTGTATTTATTAAAAAGTTAATTAACAAATTGTATTTAATTCGTCGATTTACCTCAAAGATTAGCCACCCTCATAATGTTCCCCTGGTCGTATAACTCACCTGCACGAACCGCATAAGCGAAACTTTCATGGTTTGTTTTAAACGAATCTGTAAAGCTTTAAAAAAAAAAAAAAACTCTATAATCATTGATTGCTCACAATACTGAGTCCGTAGCTTATTATGGTAATGCTTTTTGCTTCGCGATTGGTTCTTCGGCTTTCTTATTGGCTGATGCCATAATCTGATTGGCTGCGGTGCGATAATGAGATGCGCGGCACTGGACGCGCCCTGTGTTTCTTAAACTCTCGGTAACTCTAGAAACTGCATCGTATGCAATAAACTGTTTGCTGCGATTGCCATCATTCCAGCGCGCAAGCTATGACGGGCGAGCTGACCATAAATTCATAGCGACCGTTCATTTCTCTGTCCAACAACTTGATAACCACGTTCCAAACCCAGTGGGGTACAAAATCAAACACAAAAACGAAAAACACTGCGTTTTCATCGCTAGCTGCCCATGCGATTTTATTTTCTTGTTTTCTCGCAACTTGATCAATATTACCATCCCACGGCTCAAGCGTACATTAGTTTCATTTGTTTTATTATTATCGTCTTCGTTTTGTTTTTGTAATCTCGTTTGTGTGCGTTTTCTTCTGTTTCTTTTTCGTTCATTTATTTTTTGCTCGGAGCGTTTTGCGTTATTAACTAAAACCTAATGCCTTTCAGATTGATTTTGACAGGAACACGACGAGTAATGACTCGGCGCGTAGTCGGTCATTAGGGGTGTGCAGCATCTTGTGTTCATTAACCTTTAGACCGAGTTGAAACACAGCCGGTACCGTTCGTGGAAAGCAAAAGCAACCAAAGAAAGAAAATAAAAACTATAAGATTCACAAAGTAAAAAAAATACTATAACTTCTTTTTCTTTCTTTTTCCTTTTTTTTTTGTCTAGATGGATATTTGACAGTGCCTTAGCCACTGAAAAAACAACGAGGAAAGAAACGTAGGCGTATTCGGCACGAATGTTTCCGGCGAAATACAGGGAGCCAATTCTCACGAGTAAGCCCATTAATAATCTGATTGAACTGCGGTTGTGTCATAAAATTCTCAGCCGAGAAAGAAAATGGCATCGCCTCCGATGGTATCACGGGAACCTCTCGTCGATTTTCGTGTTGTCGTTTCTGCGTTTTCTAGCGCGTCGCTTGTCGCACGCGTCAGTCACCATATGGCGTTGCCTTGTGAGCCAAATAACTACAGTCCCTGACATTAAAAATAAAAAAGCGGGCCGCAGATTTATTATAGGGTGTCCCAAGTGGACCTTCCACTTCAAAACGAGCCGGAAAAAACCGGCCCCTGCACATAGAAAGCTCAAACTTCAACCGAATGTGCAGTGAGGTCATTTTTACCGTGCGAAATTTCGAGGCGCAGTTCTCTTCCTGTAAAACATTAGAGCAAACAAAAAACTCGTCAAAGTCAAGTTTGGGCGCGTTCGCAGACAACCGAGTTATCGACGCTATTTACTTGTGGCGCCATCTCCCGATAGGCGCAGCGAGCATATGGGGCACTCTGTTGTCTGCTCTCTGCACATATCGGGAGATGGCGCCACAAGTAAATCGCGTCGCTAACTCAGTCGTCTTCGAACGCGACCAGCTTTGACTGTAGCAAATTTGTTAGAACTGCGTTTTGAAATTTCACAGTGTAAACCTGACCTGCTCAGTGAAGATTCGGTGAAAGCTTGAGCTTGCTATGTGCAGCCGCAGATTTTACCGGCTCGTTTTACAGCGGGAGGTCCGTTTGGGACATCCCCGTGTCCCCGCTTCTTGCTTCGTGACTCATCAGCGTTCTTGTCAGCTAAGCTCGTCAAAAAACAAATAATCTGCGCTCATCTTACATCCTCTTATATCTGACCAGCCGCTTCGTTCCCACCACCGAACAAAAGGCCTGTGGACATGCCCACGGGCCTTGTGGGCATGTTCACGTCTGAACGTGAAAATACTAACAATAAAGGAAGCGACGTTTATTGTTAGTGCCGGATCTCTCCTGAAAGCAGTCGTCAGAGAATGCGAGTTTGACCCACTTCGGCTTTCGTGCTGTGCTGGGCATATGCACCTTGCATGCTGAATTGTTCATGCAGGCCGGAGTGGTAACAAAAGAGCCCCTCCTCCCCCTCAGGCGGCCGGAGAACACGAACTCCAGCCGAACGCTGACGCGGCGTTCGGTTAAGTCAGCCGAGCGCTGAGTCATTGTTATTCGTTGTCCCCATCCGCGATAGATATAAAGTTAGCCACTTGGGGCACCACGGTCTGATCTTCTCCCCAATACGATCAAAATACATATCCGAATTTACTTGCATTCACTTCGAAAAATAACCGTTAGGCCGGGGTCACACTGCTTAAACATCATACAGAAGACAGTCTGCATACAGATGCAAACGCGAGTCACCGCGAGCTCCGTGATTCGAATGCCGCATGGCAATGAGTTCATGGAGAAACCTTGGCACGCGGCATTCGAACCACGGATATTGCGGCGACTCTAGTTTGCAGACTATTTCTTGTGTGATGTAGGAGCAGTGTGACCTCGTCTTTAGTTTACAATCCAGCGGAGCCCTTGGATCGCAAATCACTGCAATCGACGAAGGAACGTCGGTGAATTTTAACAAAATGGCAGTATATTTAATTTAAAAAAATACTGCGTCGTGACGTGCTTATGTCGTACTCAGTGGCGCAGCGCAGGCTGTATTTTTAGGTAAAAACGTTATTTTGATGGCATACGATTTTTTTCTAAAATTAATACGATTGCTCCCTCAATACCGCATTTCACGCATTATACGACTTTAAAAATGAAAATCGCTGCAATTTTTTCTTTTCAATCTGCCTTTTGTTGAGGCCTCTGTGAAGGTCGCTGTGATTGGCTCTTTGAGTGCTTCGCGGGAAAGTACACACAAGGATGTTGTTGTTTTTATTATTATTATATTTTAAACTAGAGGGTAGAAGAAAAAACAATTTGAATCATTGGGCAAATACATTTTATTATGTCACAATAATCAACATTATTATAGCTGCCCTTTTTTTCTGTGTCGAAAAGTTTGTTAGGAACAAGGACATGTTTGTTTGCTTTCTCCTAGAAAAATAAATCCCTCTTTAATTTATTTATTTATTTTTTTGTGGGTGGTAATGTTAACAAGAAGCACGGGAGTATAGGGGTTAACAGATTTTTCGCTCGTCTACACCAAGTTCGAAGGTCCCTCTTAGCGCTGACTTTTTCTCCTTCTTTCACAGTAATCTACGTTCGGTGTTGTGATCACTGCAGTGTAACGGGCCTGGCAGCCATTTCGTGGTGGAACGGCCTGAGGAAAAGACGTGCCTAACGGCCGTCCGAATGGGTCTTTTCCACCGCCGGAAGTGTTAGCGTTGTCATAAAAAAACGGGATGAGCTTTTCTTCTTTTTGAGCTTCATGCAGAGAGAAAGGTATGAAGGTTGTGCACTTTGAGTGCGAGAATCAGGTACGAGGCCCATCTATCCTGGCGACCTCGCATTAACATTATACCCCAAGGAAGACTCATTTTTGATGTCGCGCATCTTTTTTTGTCTGCGAATGAAATTAAGTTAAAGAGCGAACAAACATGACTTTGTGGACAGATGGCCTGCATTCACCTCAAGTATCCTAAAGAGTAGTAAATGCTAAATGAATAAAACAAAAAAATTAATAGACTGTTTGGGACTCTGTTTACGTGCTCGCTGATACTTCTTCAGTGTTGTAAGCGTTACCGAAAAAAAGTAACGAAGTATGTTACTCGTTACCTGAAAAGTAAAGGAACGCGTTAGCGGCCTACGTTGCCTTAATATAAAAGAAACGCGTTACCCTTACCGATAGAAAGTAACGCACGTTACTCTTGCGTTACTTTTTTTATTTATAAATTAACGGTAGCAGCGTCTTTTTTTTCTTTTTTTTTTTGCGACAGCGTTTTTTGACACTGAAACAAACAAAGGACGTGGGCGTTGAGGTTTCTCTAAATTGGGACTTTTCTGCGTAGAGAAAAGGCAGGCAAAATTTGGAAGGTATGTTGAATGAGTGCAATCATTAATGACTTTGCGTTTATACTTCGTTTCAGCTTAAGAGGGAGCGGTACCTCAATTTATTCGTCCGTTTCAGACACCAGATGGCGCGCGGCTCGTTACGTGGTTGGAGAGAGCTAGTAAATACATGTATTTAGGAGTATGGATATGTGATGGTGCAGAATATCTCAGTGAGCATGAAAAGTATATAATAGGTAAGGGCAACAGAAATGCAGCTGTAATGAAAAATATAGCACTTTGGAATTACAACAAGTATGAGGTGGTGAGAGAGATTTGGAAAGGGGTCATGGTGCCTGGTTTGACTTTTGGAAACGCAGTGCTATGCATGAAATCCGAAGTGCATGCAAGACTAGAAATAAAACAGCGCGGAGTAGGTAGGCTGGCTTTGGGGGCACATTGCAAAACGCCAAACCAGGGAGTGCAAGGAGACATGGGATGGGCGTCATTTGAGGGCAGGGAAGCTGCGAGCAAGATAGAATTTGAGGATCGGTTGAGGCAAATGGATGGGGAGCAATGGGCACGAAAGGTTTTCAGCTTTTTATACATGAGGAGTATAGACACAAAGTGGAGACAGCGCACTAGAAAATTAAGAGGAAAGTTTTTAGGCTATAGTGGGGTTACGGAAGAGCAGGTCTCCGTTAAGAAGAAAGTTAAGGCCACAGAAAGAGATCGGTGGCTAGAGGAAATGCAGACAAAGACGGCTCTGGAAAGCTATAGATTAAACAAAACAGTTATTGCCAAAGAAAGCATTTATGATAATTCTAGGGGAAGCTCATTATTGTTTGAGGCAAGGACAGGTGTTTTGCGAACCAGAACGTACAGAGCGAAGTACCAGGAAATGGATACAGTGTGCGCTGCTTGTGGAGAGGTGGACGAGACGGCTGAGCACTTGATACTCTACTGTAAAGGGCTTCACCCTATGCTTACCGAAGACAACATAGATTTAATAAAGTCATTGGGTTTTAGAGACAGCGAAGGAAAAGTGGATTACAAGACAGTAGAGATTACCAAGCAAAGATTAAGTGAATGGTGGCAGAAAGCACGAGAAAACTAGGTATTTTCTTATTAACTGATGGCAAGGGGTTTTGTAGCCTCACTTTCTTTTCAGTGCGGAGTGTATATAGTTTTCGCATTTAAATATTCTAAGCTTAAATGGTAAGACAAATTGGCTAGGTGGCGTAAGCTACCGCCAGATCCAAAGGGCTCAGCCGTATTCATCCATCCATCCATCCATCCATCCGGTTGAACGCGCGACTTCTAGATGGCGCCAGTATCGAAGTGTGAAAAGGTACGCGTTATCCGCTGCGTGAAATAGATCCCCGAAACATATGTCGTGCTCTCCCGGCGGAGGAAGTTTCTCCCTCCCTCGCGCGCGCTTGGTATGTCCAAATACTTTGTATGTCTGTGGTCAGCCAGTTCAGTGTGCGTTGCATCGGACGTCAGTGATAATACGCGCGGTGGCCGAGTCCGGCCTCTACGCTGTGTGATGCAGTGGGTGGCGCTCGTTTCTGTTCGGAGGTAGGAATAAAAATGTCGGTCCCCTTTTTTACGACGCTCGATTTCTATAGCTTGGGTTTTTATCTCAAGTGACGTACAGTACCGCCTTTTCGAAATCGTACTTTGCGGCGAGCGATTGAGAGTCAGGTTAGCATTTTATTTGGGTCAGCACTACACGTCCAATAAAGACCACGGGTTGCGATATAAATATGTGTTGCTCCCCAAAGTGTGTCCAAGGTGCGCACTGACAATTGGAAATGGTATTGAAGGCGCGCAACGTCGGTTGGTAAAATACATGCGTATTCACTTATTCAGTCTAATCATTTTCACCAACGTCTTTTATCTGTTTCGACAAATAACATGGTCGAGTCTATTGATAACCTTAGGTAGACTGAACGTACGGAGTGTCCGGACTTTAAATAAATTTGCATCGTTTATGTGAATCAATAACTGTTTTCTCTTTTCCGTACTCGGTGCTATGCGAAAATCGCTTAGATGTAATGGTAGCGTTGTGTGGCGGCGTTTTGCACGCTGACTCGCTATTGCATTCGCTGTGCAAAGTATGTGTTGAGATAGAATGTGTCAAATCGTATTTCCGATCGATATGATAGATTTACTTTGCTACAGTGTTAATTATGTTTTCCTGATTTAAACTGGTCCGTCCCTGATCTGAGCCTAAGTTTGAATTCGAGAGTGCAAACAGACTTGCGTCGTAAAGCCGTAATTCTCAGAAAGAAATTAATACCACAAAAGAGAAATACCACGAAAGATAAGGACACAAGGCGGCTCGGTGTTATAGAAGGAATGAGTGTACGAAGGATGCCATCGTACGTTTTTTTCTTGTTGAACACCGCTGTCACGTGCTTTGCTCCGCGACTGTGATTTCCTCACAGCAGCTCTGACCTTTGAAGTTCGCCAAGTTACGGTGAAACGGAGTATAAACAAAACGGACAAGAAACGAGCCAGCATACGCTAGTCAAACTTCCAACAAAAAGTCTTAGTTTCTCCCCAAGCTGGAAAACATTTATCGTGCATCTTTAGAGCTGCGAAGCTCTAAGTCACGCGTACTCAATAAGATTTTTTCTCTCGCGTGTTTGTGGTTTTTACAATGCCCTAAAAGCATTAAAAGAAAAAAACAGCATTTTCTTGATATGGTGAAGTCACTTTGAGGGGTACCGATAACTGCGAGCCACGAACATAAAGGATTCGCTAACATCCGTCAAGAGTGCGAACGGTAAATGTTCACGCAAACATATTTTCACAAGCTGCAAATATTTATTTGGCTTAGCAAGTAGAATATACTAACAACATGTGATAAATATAGATCACAAGACACCATTCCTTGGTTCTTCAAGACCATTTCCCTAGTCCTGAATCGGTCGCGCTGCGGGCCAGCGGATGTACGCCCCTGCCGTCGCCCACGGAGCTGCGTGAGCGAGTGCAAAAAGCCGTGCCCTCGACTACGAACCTACGTTGTGTCGTCTAGCTGCTGTACCGCAAACAGGAGAGCGATAGCTCTGTGTGTTCCACAGATGCGTGTTGCGGTATAACTCTGTACGTCTATCCTGGAGGAAGATAAAGAGATAGGTTCTGTGACCCCCTCCTAAGCTAGCAAGAACAAACAGGAATATACTCGTTTGGACTGAAAGGTTTCCGAAGTAGTGGCCAGACATTAAAAAAGCATGTCACAAAACTTGGTTTGCGAAATGGCATTATTTTTTTCGAGCAAGAAATGACTTGCTCGCAATGGGACGACGCAAATCATCACTATTTATCGCGTCAGGTGTATTTGCGCTCATGAAAA
>JAZHYW010007096.1:0-21762 GCA_037355805.1 Ixodes ricinus
GAAACCCGTCTGATTTCAGGCCTCCCAACTTGCGCACCTCCATTTTTTTGTTTTTTTGATTGTGCATTTTGCAAACTTCGAAGTCGCCAAACTGGCGTAATGGCGCTGCGGATCTTGGACGTCATGTTTGTGTTAATTTGGAAGCAACGACGATGCAAGCGTGTGTATACGTATACGCTTTTCTTTCAAGAGTGTTTATTTTGTTGTGAGATGCAGCTGTTAGACTCGCGGACAACAGTCGTGGCACTTCAAAGGAAGCGAAGTGCGCATGCACATCGTTGATGGGCGCTCAAGTTGTGCAAGCGCTCGCGCGCCTATAGGGAGTTTTCCATTTTGTTGTTGTGGGCTGTTTGGCGTGTGCCGAAGGCGAAGCATTCTAAGGATTAGCATGACCCCTTAATTAAATGCGTAGAGCACAAGCATATAAGTCTCACCACGCTAACATCTCCTCAACAGGTTGCGATGTAATCCTTCACATTAGTAAATTTGTTTGGAAAAACAAACTAACAACAAAATGGTGGATTGACGTATGTGAAAACAACGGATAGCTTTGACTGCGTAGCCATAGAAAGTTGTCCGCGAGTATAGTTTAGGTTTTCGAGGGATCGGTGACCGAGTGTGGTAACGCAGAGCGAATGCTCCCGCTAAGAACTGCACAGTTGTTATTTCTGCGCCATTTGCACCAAAGGTGCCTACCCTGCTACATCCTGCTACACTTCACCAAGATATGCGGAATTGTCGCCAACAATGCGCCAAAAATTCAATTCACTTTTTTTTTTATTATGGAAATTTAAAGCTCAGGCATCGCTGCACTTTGCGACTTTTCCTGTAAGCTTAGGCAAAATTTTCGGAACTTCCGGTTATCGCTTAGAAGAACGCGTGGTTTGATTCTATTTTCGATTCGAACATGACTCAGTACTCTGAAGTTTTGTGATATATTGCTCATTGTCCTTGGTTTTCTGGGCTGTTTAATTAGCCCTGTTGAGTGCGCTTCTCACAGCGCGCTCCTCGTGCACTGCAGGGAAGCTACGTCCGCTGTGATTTTGCGTATATCGCTTCTGCCGCAGCGCAGCCTGGTGTTAAACACTCTTCCAGGACAAAAAAAAAATGCACATCAATGCGAAAAAACAAAAACAAAAAACTCTAGGAATGTTGAAGTGACAGCATTTACCTTGCAGTCAATTTACAAATTAAAACTATGGTTAGCCTATGTGATAGATTGTGACATCCTGACAAATTGCGTGCATCATTCATCATTTTCTTTATTTATTTTTAAGTCAGTTTAAAACATAGGTACTGGGAAAAGGCTGATGAATCACATTGACTCACAGCTACACAACTGGGCTGCGCTGTATGTTTCATTTTTGAACTGTTTGCGGACACAGTCATTGAAGTTTAAAATCAAACTAAATTAACTTTTTTACGTGAATGAAAGCTTGTGAATAACAATAATGCTTTCTGTTGAATTTTGTAAATCCCGTAATTGTCCACATGCTGACTTTTTATCATAAATTTCTACATGTGAGATGCCATTGATGTGATTAATTAAATTACCTTTGCAATATCAACATGCTTTGCAGTGGGTGCTAAGAAGTGAAAAGGCAGAGAAACACTAGTATATCTTAGCTAGACTGGCCAATATATGAACCTTGACATAGTATTTTTGGTGGAATGAACAGGAATCATAAATATCCTTGTGCTCCAAAAATGTTTCACTGCTGCTCCATTTTTTTTTTTTTTTAAGGTGTTTAATTTTATTTGGCGCAATCACATCATTGAAACCGAAGAATCCTGGGTTCAGTCCTCACTCCTTCCCTTTTCGATCCGGGTGAGCATATCGCACCGGCTAGCAGTGGTTGGTGAATCACCAGTGCGTAATGCACGTTAAAGACACAAGACTAACAGTCGTACTGCACCTGCTAAATTCCTCGTGTACTGCGGAGACACCAGGCGCCCAGTAGAGTCGACTAATTTCCCCAATGGTTCTGAGCTTCCGGCGCTCTTTCGATTGACAATCAAACAAATGGAACGGCCGACATGAAGGAAAGCGGCTCTCCGGCAGCGGTAGCTGAGAGCGTCAATGGCGCCCACATTTTTCTGGAACATGCCTTTGAAACCCTCATCGGTTCTTGTTCTGGCTTCTGTCTCGGTGTGTTCGCTTTTGGCCGGTTACATCCTAGCTGCGTTACGGAATCGGGGAGGAACCATGAACACTGGGCGTCCGCAACAATATTAGTGTTAGGTGCTCGAGCACCTTGCTCGGTCTGCCAATAACAATTTGCCGTTAGCGAGGTATGATTTATTTCGTTTTCTGGTGAACACATTGCAAGCTCCCGTGCAGAATGTAAAAATAATAAAATAAACTATGTATTTTCTCTGTCTGCTGCCAGATAGATGTGAAGTGATCACATTTGGGATCCTGTGTCTACACCACTTCAGACGTCCGTCGAGTGTGCCTCAGCGGGGTTCCGTTTTCGTGGCAATTCTTCCTAAATTCGTTTGGCGTATAGTGACTTACCAATTCAGGCTTTCCAGCTAAATTTAGCGGGAAGTAGAATTTGTACGTAACTACTCACCAATTCATGTTTTCCTGCTGTATTTAGTGGAAGCGTTTCCCCGCTTAATATAGCGGGGAAACCTGAATTTTTCGTTCGGCGACGGACAGACGCACATGATATCACATCCCACTTGAAACGACATGTAGTCGGGTCGTGCCAGCTGATATGCCTTTGGTTCGCGTAGTGAGTGGTCGTGTTTATTTGTGCTTGCAGGTGTTCGCCTTCATCTGCGGCCTGATCGTGATCCTGCTGATGATCCTGTGCCTGGCTCTCGTCCAACTGGCTGGTGGCGCACAAGTTCCGGCAGGGGCTCTGGGAGCAGTGCGTCGAGGAGGACGCACCACTCCCGCTCCCCTTCGGTCTCAACGTCAAGCCCGGCTGCTACGTGGCACGCACCGTCGGTGAGCCTCTTTATTTATTTATTATTCTTTTTGAATGCCGTGATGCATATATACACGGTGCCCTTGCGCATCGGCTTCCTGTATTTGGTACCTCTCCGGTAATTCTGTCCCGAACCCAAATGAACGCCAAGTTTCGCTGAACACATCAGAGAGGGCGCTACTAGCAAACCACTGGTTGCGTCCGAGGGCACTACTGGTACTACAATTCCAACGCCTGCCATTGGCTACCTCAGGGGGCACTAATATTCCAACACCTACTATTAACTACGTTAGGTAGTGCAGAGATTTTAATCAGAGTGTCGAACCGGAACCGAACCGAACCGAAAACCGGAACGTAACCGTTATTTTTAGCCGAACCGGAACTGAACCGAACCGAAATCTTTGCCGCCATCTTGGAACTGAACCGGAACTGAACCGGAAAAAAATATAACGGTAACCGGTTCAAAACGGTTCACGGTAATTTTTTATTATTTCTTTTATTACAAAATGAGCATTTGAGAAGTAAAAGGGTGCAGCTGTATTTCTATGTATTGATCAAATTGTCATACACCGATTTGCAATGTATGAGATAGGTTTTCGTGGCGCTTTTGTGTTGGCACTGCGATTAATCATGTGTCACGTGGTCACGTGACGTCATGGTGCCAAGACATGCTGTCAAATAATGTCACGTCACGTGGCCCCTTGGCGTAGCCGCGTGACTCACCGCGTCAAATAGACTTAAATTGAGAACGTCACTAGATGTATTAGCGTTGTTGACAGCGTGACGTCACATGCCATCACGACTTCTCCTCGCGAGTCACGTGACACCATGACGTACTAGATTGCCATGAGCCCGAGTCGAGTGCTCGGGTTCTTGACAATCAGCATCGCCAAACATTCATGTTGGCTCGTGTTCAATCAAAGATGATAATAGCCGAACTCTAACAATGTCTAAAGCTCAACCCATGCTTCATTCTTTGCCAACCGCATCGCATGACTGTGGTGAACGCTGACGGTATACTATAATTAGCGTCAGATCACGTGGCCGCTTGTTCTAATAGCGAGTTGAGGAGGAACAACTGTTTCTTTCCTCTATTTTTTCGCCATCCGCCATTGAGAGGAGAGGAAACCTAATGGGTGATTTTGCAAGTTATCAACGTCAGGGATCAGCTCTTAGCGGTGTTTACTGTAAATACAAAAATTGTTGCACGAACTATTTTACATGTATACATCATTGAGACACCCAAACATGTTTTCGTTGTTGCTGAACTGTCTCAGAAAGTTGTCCCCGAGAATAGAAGCATTGAAAGGGCTAAATATGGCTTATTAATCCGACGATGAACAGAACTGCAAGTGTACGGCAGGGGTACCTGAAAAGAAAGATTCTTGTAGCCTCAGAGGGACAGCCGAACGTTGGCAGCCGCTTAAATGCTCGCAATCTTGTTTAAACTTCGCAGTTTTTGGGTGCAAAATAAAAGAAATGGAGAATTACTGTTAACAAATGACACGAATATAATTGTCGAATTGGTACCCCCATGCGGAGGAGGGAGTCCCTCAAAATTATAAAGTAGTCTCTGGAGGAGCATCGTAAAAAGAAAAGGGGGGGTGGGGGTCTAAAAACATACTGTGGTGTAAAGTTTACTCTGCTGCACATCTTCGGCACAGACCAGACAGCGTGATCCGCAAAACTATTTCTTTTGCAAAATCAGTCCTGCCAGAAAGCCCGTTTTCGTGGTGTCAAACATTCGCGCCGTTAATCGCGACGCCGCATCAAGCAAGAATAATGTTTGTTTCTGAATACATGGGTTGCACTCGTGCCACTAAATAAGCTACGCTTCAGAGTAACGACATTTGGCCATGTTGTGGCTTAAAATCATGGTTCCCAGTTTTCTGAAGCTTTATCTGAAATCACAGGAAATGCTTTTCCGTCCTCGCTCCACAAATGTTTAAACCGTTCGCGACAGAGCAAAGCAATATTACATAAGCTTCCTAACACCGAATCTAATGCTGAGGAAGTCGCACTTTTGAATCATGACGATCGGCAGTTGCGTCTGCTCTGCATATGAACCGAAATGGCGGTGCCCACAACAATATCGGGGACCGGAGTGCCGATACTCTAAGCGCAGTTAATGCAGAGTGCATTTTGCACCACCGGATTGGATTTTCTAAGCAAAAAATTAAAGATGTTTACAATCCCCTGTAACGCCGAATTAAAGCGCAGCTCTTGAGGAGGGAAGGGTACTGAGGGGAGAAGGTGGAAAGTCCCCCACTACTAACATGTGTGTGGATCGACGTGTGCTTAACTCAAGTCGCAGAAAATGCACATCTTTGGTGAGAGCATCGCGTGTAAATTTAGCGGGAATTTAGCGGGCAATTTTTTCCCCTAACTGTAGCGGGGAATTTTTTCCACTAGATTTAGCGGGAAATTTTTGTCCGCTATATTTAGCGGGGAAATTTTTCCGCTAAATTTAGTGGGTTTTTAGCGTCATCATGATGACGTCATCGTCATCGTCATCGTCACTGACGACGTCATCAGTGACGTCACGTGTGACGTCATCAGTGACGATGACGATGAGGATGACGTCATCCTCATCGTCATCGCGCGGTTACGCCGATGGCGACGGCGACGCCGCTCAAGCCGGAAACGGGCGCCTAAGAGCTGCGCTCTAAAAGAATTCTCAATGACCACTAGCATATAGTGCGATGATGTCACTAGCAAACCATGTTAAACAGTTCAGTTTTCTGGTGAAATGTGATGTTCTCAACACAATACTCCGTTTCACTTTAAGCGTGAGCGTAGCAGAACCTACAAGAACGAGCTCCGGGCTTTCAGCGTCCTTGCCAAGCATGCGTGCTCATGCAGTGCAAGCACTGTTCAGGACCACATGCTCGCTCTTGTAGCATCGGCTGCGTCTGGACTTAAAGGAGCCCTGCAGAGCGTTTCTGGCCATTCTGTTTCTTAATTTGCATCGCGTTCGCTCGAGCTAGTGAGTGGGACTCTAGCAACACATAAAACACAAAATAAATAAGAAATCTGATGTATTTTGAACCTAATAGGTGAAAGACGTTAAGAATTTTGAGCACATTTTCTTTTGTTGATGACGCCCTTGGTCTGAACCAGTAGAAAACCGAAACGACAAGAGCCTGCAACAACCATGCGCTATCGTCCTAAGTGTTGGAAATTGACATCCATTTATGAAGATTTGAACGCCCCACCAGTTTACGGATGTTCCAAGCGAACATCTGAGTGAGATTCACGTGCTTCAAAGGATGTCGTCATTATCCGACGCTCTAAGACCAATGTCGTCACTGAACGCTCGTGTTTGACACTGAGAGGCACGCCTTTGGAAGCAGCATTTGGTTTTCTTCGTCCCTTTGCAGTGCCCCTTTAAGCTGAAACGAAGCATAGCAGAAGGGGATGTCCAAATTGAAAAGTTTTGCAGTATATATAGGAGTCTTGTGATGATATGTGGTAGCCGAATAAAATTCTAGAGCGCGCATGACTGATCAAAAACTGATTTGTAAAATGAGGCCTCAAAACAAGTGCACGTAAAACCGAATATAACGTTAACCTCCCAAGACAGTATTTTGCGAAGTTTCGAGCTCATGCAAGCCATTGTCGAAATGTGATTTAAATTAGAAATATATTGTCTGTTCTTCGCCCTATTTATGTGTAATTAGGAACATCATTGCACGTATCTCTATTAGATAAATACGGACCACAACCAACTAAGTCCTAAACAGTTAGGAACCCGACGTTTCAAAACCGATGCGCTTTTTTCATCAGGGGCGACTATTTGCACGTGAAGAGCAGCAGCTTCTTTTCCATCTACGGTGTGTCGTTTGCTTCACTCACGTTTTCTTTTTCAAGTGCCCTAGTCCGTTGACATACGCCGATGGTTACGTGCCTGTCGACCTATTTAGCCCGACCTATTGAAACGTCGGGCTCCTAACTGCATGTAGGGCTTAGTTGGTGAAGGTCTGTATTTTTCAATTTTTTGACCCAACCAGACGGAGTTCCGTCAAACGTGTTTACGCTTTAAACATGCATCTCTATATATTCCTTTTTGCAGTAAGGCGTCCTGTATAGGGATTATTTAGAAGAATACCATTTATTATCTTTCTTTCTGCACATTTCGGGTATTTGTCTTCAGATCGATAATGTGAGCACACAGTCCTTCTTGGCATACCCCGCGACCCCGTGTTTCACACTGCCAAACAGCGAACATAAAAACACATTTCCGCAGACTCAACAGATGACGTATTTTTGAGTATCGTCCTCCCGTGTCGGTGTCAAGCGGTTATGTGAGATTCATACAGTCAAATGTATTGATGACAATAAAAAAAATTTTTTTACTGCCTGAAGATATGACAACATAAATAAAGGGACGATCACCCTAAGATATACATCATAAGTAAATGCACCACCAAAGTATATAAAATACGCTCTGCAAATTTCTTCCGGCGTTTTTATCCTCGATAGGCATGTCTATAAGTGATTTGGGGAAATCTTAAACAATCTTTTTTAAGCTGATTTAAATAACTTATGTGCTCCTGACGCATATTCAACTTCTCAAACATATAGAAGTCTGTTGCCTCTTTTATGTGATGAACAACAATTTTATGTGTCTGTGGGCTGTACGAAAACAAAGTACACAGAGGCGCGTGGCGGAACTATGATGATTGCGCACGCAGACCGTCAGAAAGTGACCAATTAAGTAGCTGCAATGTCGAGTAGAGTACGAAATACTACTTTGTTCTATTTAACAAAACAACAACAACCAAAATATCAAGGGTGATGCTTTTTTTTTTTAACTGAACTGACCAACAATTTGTCAAGAACAAACCTCAAACACCAAGCTATGTCGGAAATGTTCACTTCTGTACGCGCTATTTAAGGACAGATCCAATTTCAGTACGAAGGTCACTCTTTTCTGCATGATTATTCGCCTGCATCATGGTGCTGAGTGTAAACAATGTTGCTCAGGAAAGCAAGCGTTGTGATTGTCGCTCAGTGTTTCGATAAAAGGTAGACTGAAAGGGTTTGTCCTAAACCTTTCTTGACATTTTGAAAATATTATTGCTTTTAGCGCAGTTGCGTCGTCATCATACATATTGTGAAACGTATTTTGTAAACTAGATTTCAGGATATATGTGGCAAGGACGTGCCCATTTCATGATTTTAAGTACCGCAATTAATTCCCAAGCTCAAGAGCACGACAGGATTAGATTTTTAATACTGCGACGCAAAGTTGTACCAATAACGGGTATTTCAGGCGACCTACCAGACTGATAACCTTTCGATTCAAGTAAAATATATGCAACCTAAGTTAAAAAAAACAAAAAAAAACAGACGTTTAATCATATAAGATAATCTTTACTTCATTTCACCTTAGGTCCGAGTGCGGCCGATGTTATGAGCCGAAGGGCCAATCAAACAGCGCAAAAAGCGCGACGTCATGGCGTGCTCTCTGCGCTTGATAGGACTAGCCGGCGGAGGAGCACGCACAGAGAGACGGCGAATACCGGCTGGTCCTATCAACTGCAGAGAGCACGCCATGACGTTGTGCCTTTTTCGCTGTTTCGATTGGCCCTTCGGCTCATAACATCGGCCGTGCTCGAACCTAAGCTGGAACGAAGTATAGCTTTTCTTTTGCTGTTTCATCGAAATTAAATAACGAAATTTATTTTTGGTACCTGAAAATAAAAGTGGATTATACGAATGATAAAAAGGTGTATAGTTACTCGTTTCACTGTTGAAATAGTGCCTATTGCCAAAAAAACGCGGAAAATAAATTCTCAGTTTAGCGGTTCAAACCGGTTCGAACCGGTTCGAACCGGTTTGAACCGTTATTTTTTGCTCCCCGGAACTGAACCGGAACTGAACCGAAAGCCGTGAACCCGAACCGGAACCGAACCGATAAAAATTTCGGTTCGACACTCTGATTTTAATGCCTACCATTGGCTTACATCTTATGGAGTATTAAGACCAATGCCCCAGGCTGTGCCCCAGGCTGTGCCCCAGGCTTGGAGATGAATGCTGCCCCGAAATGTAATCGCCAACCCCCTCCCCCCGCCCCTAGAAAAAACAAGAAACGTGGCGACAAGGTTTTTTTTTTTTTAATTTTTCTTATGTTTTTTTTTTTATTAACTCTGGGATGCATGTTAAAGACCCCAGTGATAGCAGTAATATAGTTTAAACCGGTGTCGCCACCATATCTCTAGAGTTAACTGACCTAGGGGAGTGGAGGACCGATTGATGGCTGAGGTGGCGATTGGCGACTGCAATCGTCAAAAAATGCGGGTCTCAAAAGGGTGAACTGGCACTGCACATATTTAGCGCGCTGTAGTTCTCCGGCAGCATAGCTATGAGCCATCGGCTCATAACCACAGCAGACGCTATGAGCCATCGGAGCCAATCCATACCTCGAAAGGGGTGTCACGTGGCTTTGGGTTGGCGGAGCAGCGCGCTGAGCGTGAAGTCACGCGTCACGCGTGCGGTACATTGTAAGTTGAAGCAGAGTATATAGCGTGCTATATTTAGTACAGAATATATATACTGTTAAAAAAAAAAAAAGCCAACATTTTGATTTTGCAGTAAAGCCAATAAAAAAAGCTTATTCAGAATACATTTGTATTTACAAAGTTGAAACAAAGGCTAGATCCTGTTGTGTGTAACTATTAGCATCAGGTTTATTTATTTAATTAGGTCTGTTAACATTGAATTCAATTCTTTTTTTTCTTGTGCACTTTATGCTACTGTAAAATGCGTAGATAGCCCACTCAACATCAACATAAAATCGGGTGGAAATATGGAGTGGGCTAACTTTCAATGTACAATCAAGGAAAGTTAAAACATAAATGCTTTTTTTATGTCGTGACATTTCCAAGCTTGTTATGATGGCGAAGGGCAACGAAGTAAATATGGTTGTACTTTCCAGTCACTAACATTCACTTATATCCCGCCATAGCAAACTAGTCGCATTACTCACACAGCACTACTATTACTAGAAGTGGGGTATCTTTCGGTGTTTAAAAAAATATAGCAAATCAAGCCAATAATAGGGGTGAGCTATTTTTTGGGGGGTGGGGCATCTCTCGGGATCTTAGGGTCATTTTTTTATTTTTATTTTGTTTTCACTATATAAAATATTTGACCAATTCTGATAATGGGTTCAGGTCCCTTAATTTAGGGCAGACCTACTGAAATTAGTTTATAATATGTTAATCAATTCACTAATTATCATGTCATAATCCTGCTCTGATGTTCATCACATCCAAGCTCCAACACCGTTGTGCCAGAAAAATATTTAATTTCAAAACCACTTTTCTAAATATGGATTTTATCTAAAAGAAAACTTCTTGAACCTCGCTAACACACAACAGTAATGACTGCGTTTTCGAAGCTGCCATATTGAAAAGACATAACAGGTTTAACTTGGCGTAATTAGGTGATGTTTATCTTCAAGATAATAGGTAAAATTTTATATGACAATTTTATATGACAAAAAGAATTAATGATGCTTCACCATTGACGATTGGTCCTAGTGGACGAAAACAGTCTCGACAGAACTTTTGCTGCCACCTGCAGCGTAGGACAAAACAGGGAGAAATCGAGCTTTGGTTTGTGCTTGTCACAATAATATCTCACAAGAAAAAATTGTTTGTTTCAAAAGTGCGCACAGTACAATGCATGATAGCGCTATTAACTTCCATGTGGTGCCATTGAAATTTTTGTTAAAATTAAGGCGCAGCCAAGGGCATTACCGTAAAATCCCGAGAGATAGCCCACTTAACATCAAGAGCAAATCGGGTGAAAATATGGAGTGGGCTAACTTTCAATGTACAATGCAGAAAAGTTAAAATTACTATTGTAAGGTCGGGTCCCTTCTGGCAACGAAGCAAAGATGTCCGTACTTCCCAGTCAGCAATGTTTGCTTATATCCCGCCATAGCTAACTAGCCGCATTTACGCCGAGGCCATCACTGATCCCAGCACTACTATTACTAGAAGTGGGCTATCTTTTGGGGGTGGGGTATCTCTCGGGATTTTACGGTAGTTTGCTGTGTTTCATCTGGTGTGTGGCAATTGGTTGTTTAGGTTCCCCTTTCCATGTCGTGCTAGGTTTGTGTATCTTCCACCATGCTGCCGAATCCTGGCATCATACGTGATATCTATCTCAGTGATGGAAGTGCTGGGCCATTTGTGCCAAATTGCACCATGATCAAAAGTCTGCTACATTTTGCACCAAAATGCCAATTTCACTAAGAATTGTGCCACACCTGCGCCAATATGGGCTTAGACGAAGCAAAAATAAAAATATCTTGTTATCGGTCAATTTTAATATTCAGACAGGTAGAAGAAAAGGAAAACGGTACAACTAGGTATTTCAGAGTGTCTCTACTTACCGTACAATCTGTTTTGTCTTAGGTCAGAGCATAGTCAAAGGCTCAAGCAGATACAATCACAAACATACAAAAGAGTGGAAGTCATGGGGCATTCACTGCACTTAATTTATTTAGCTGATTAAATAACACATACTACATCTTCCTAAATATAAGTCACGGCTTTTTTCAAACTTTTTTCTTGGTATGTCTTATACAACAATGCAACTTATATGTGTTTTTGTTTTGTAGTTTATGGTGCGACACCATTTATTTTATATGCCGCGCGCCATCTTTCGTAGAGCACCGTAACTATGTAGCCATAGGTGGTGTTTCCCCTCCTGGGGGCACTGCTGTCGCTGCACTCCTCTACACTTTTCATAACTGACTCGGAAAGCGAGGAAGTTTATGGTTTTCCCGAATCGGCTCAATGCGGATAGGCACAGTCTGAATTTCCCGTCACAGTCTGAATTTCCAGATGATGTCGGCAATGTCAGAACCCTAAAAGTTGCAAGAAAATTTTGCGAAATAGTGGGATGGTGGCTACTGTGATAGTACAGAGCCAGAGTATTTTACATGAGATCACCTGATTAGGTGTGTCTGCCTCATAACTCCGTGCCGTGTCGCGGTGTACTTGCGCTGCTCGCACACCAGCGCGCACGCAAAAGTACACTGCGCACAGGTTGACCTTTGGTCTTGGCTGTAGGTTGACATCTAAGTTTAAAAAGGCACTGCCGCAAAGGGTAGAAAAACCGCGGGTCAAGGTAGTTCATGTGCAGCAGTCAGGAGACTCAACTCTGGTTCCAATGCCGGTAAAGCACTGCGTCACTTTTAAAGCACAACTGTTGGTTTTCATAAAATTGGTGGGCGATTGTTTCTGCAGTCATTAGAATCTTGAGCTCGGTAGGTTCATAAAAGTTGCGGGCGTATTGTTATTCACACGCATACTTTAGTGGACATGGCGTTTTTTTTTTTCCATTTTATAGGAATTATAATTACAGGTTCAATAAACTACAGTGAAACCCATTTAGAACGAACCCACGTACAGCGAATTATTGTCGATATCGAACTTATAGAAATTTTAAATAGAAATGCATGTAAAAAGTACTTTTTTATAACGAACAACATATTGGCTATATCGAACTCCCCCCCCCCCCCCCCCCCGGGAAGGCTTCCAAAAACGCACAAACAATCTTCTTCTAGCCTGTCCCTTCCCCCAAAAACGAAGTAGGAAAGAAAGAAAATTCCAAAAGCTCATGTTGGGAACAAAATTGAGCGAAGAGAAGCAATTCAGAAGTGGAGAAAGCTAAATAATACACTCTGCATGCACACACAGAAAAAATATTTTTCATCCCAAAGCGTTTGCCTACGAAGAGAAGCAATTCAAAAAAGGAGATAAGCTACAAAAAAACACTGCACGCAAGCAAAAAAAAATAAAATTACAGTGCGTTTTTACAAGGCAGAAGTGAAGAGATGAGAAAGAAAGAGAAGTTCTCGCCTTACAACGAACGCATCGTGAAAGTTCGTCGTAAATGGTTTTTGCTATATCGAACTAATCATAGCGTTTCCTTCTGTTCGTTATAAACGGGTTTTGACTGTACCTGGTGTAAAAAGGAGAGGGAAAGAGGCTTTGGCTCAACTGAAATGTTTACTGATACTTTTCTTAAAGGGGCACTAAATCACTTTCTGCGATAGTCTATATATGGTTATAATCTATATGCTCTAAGCATCCTAAAAAGATATATTACATTAATGCGTGGCCCATTTCTCTATTAAAATTGGTATCAAAGATGGATTACGTCGAAACAGTCACTGAAACCAGATGACGCCATTGGACGAGGCTATCAAAGGGAAAGCTTCAGTCGTCATCTAAAGTGAATTCATTTAGCGATCGAGGCAACAGGTAACGTGTTTTTATTTTCAAGTGACAGACCAACAGATGTTGGCATCTGCTCCAAAAGTGTCAGTGGCTGCTCCAAACCAATATTTTGCCTGCTACAAAAGATCAAATGCTGCTTCCATCACTGCTATCTCCACCCTTACCCACTTTGGTCTATGTAAACATTGTCCTGCCGTACAAAGCAATTACTACCACATGATTAGGGTCCTTCGTTTTCAGATTTCATTTATATCAACAACTATTGTAACGTCCGCTAAGTTTTATGTTCAATGTTTGTGTCCCCATTGTCCTCCGTGTGTCCTCATTTAACATTGCCCTTCCTCTTTTGTCCCTTCTAGTTTAGGGGTTCAAAGCTCCCAAAGTCTTCAGTGGGTTTCCCCTGTTCCGGAAATGACGTTATGGACGTAATAAAAATTAAACGGGAAAACGAAGGACCCTATACATCAGTGGTCTCAAACTCATCTCGGGAAGCGGGCCGCATAGACAAAATTGAATACCCCAAGGGCCAAGACTCGGGGGGGGGGGGGGGGTAATACGTTCCGCAAAAATTACGCGCGTAAAAGGTATCATAACTCGCCATGTATCATAAAATAGGGCGAAGGAAGTCAAAAGTTTATTTCATGCAAAACATGGAATATGAAAGCGTGAAGTTCTAAAGACGTTGACTTGACACCTGACAACGCTTCGCTGCAACAAGCGAAGAAATGTCTGCCTTAAGTTCTTGTGCAGAGACGATCCTCATGGTCGATCGCAAATGTTCATCTGTTATTCTTGACCTGAGTGTGGACTTGTTTAGCTTAAGCAGGGAGAAAAGGTGCTCGCACAGGTAGGTGCTCCCAAACATGGCGATGATTCTCGCTGCTTGTTGACGGAGTGCCGGGAAGCACGCTTCGTCCAGAAACCTGTAAAACTGCGGCACTCCCACGTCCTGAAACTTTTGCCTCAATGTGGCGTTAGCCTGCAGCTCCAGAAGTTCCATCTGGAGCTCTGCGTCGACGTCATCTGCCTGCACCGAGAAGGGCAACGAGAAAACTTCGAAGTCCTTGGAGAGGCTGCTTACGTCTTGAAACCGCTCTTCAAATTCCTTTTGGAGGTTACGGAGAAGCTCGGAAAAGATACCGCAGGACTCTTGATCCATGTGACCCAGCGACTTCAGCGTTGGAAAGTGGTCAAGCTTTTGCTGTCCTAGCTGTCGCTCCCAGAGCTGCAGCTTGCCTTGAAATGCCCGAATGTCGGTATGCATCGTCGTGATAATTTTGTTCTTGCCCTGAAGTTTAGCGTTGAGGCAGTTCAGGTGGGCAGTTATGTCAGTGAGGAATGCGAGGGAGAGGAGCCACTTCGCGTCTGAGAGCTCGGCGATGCCCTTGTTCTTGCTCTTCAAGAAAGCGTCAATCTCTTCTCGCAGATCAAAAAAACGTTTAAGGACATTTCCGCGGCTCAGCCATCGTACCTCAGTATGATACAGAAGCTCACCATGCTCGCTACCAGCCGCCTCTAAAAGAGAGACGAACTGGCGGTGGTTTAGTGCTCTTGAACGTATGAAGTTGACTGTGCCGAATACGATATCCATGACGCTCTTCATTTGCAGTGATTTGCTGCACAGTGCCTCTTGATGAAGAATGCAGTGAACCGCTGCAAACTGCTTAGCGATACCAAGGTCCGCGAGTTTCTTCCTCAGTCGTCCGACAAGCCCGCTCTTGCTCCCCACCATCGACGGCGCACCGTCGGTTGCAAGACAAACCAGCTTCTCCCATGGCAATCCGGCGCGCTCAACAACCTTTTCGATGACGGAAATGGTGTCGGCTCCTGTGGTCGTTCCCTTCATCGGCACGAGATCCAAGAGTTCCTCCGTAACGTTTAAATATTTGTCCACGCCCCTGACGAAAATGGCGCACTGAGCGGTGTCCGTGACATCAGTGCTCTCGTCGACAGCGATTGAAAATGCGTCGAAGCCATGGCAGAGGGTCATCAATGATTTTTCCATGTCGTCACTGATCTCATTAATCCTTTCAGCCACAGTGTTTGGCGAAAGGCTTATTTTTTCAAAGGTCTTCTTCATGGTTGGACATACAGCGTTAGAAACTTCCAACAGGCACTTTTTGATGAACAAGCCATCGCTGAACGGTTTTGAGGATTTGGCAATAAGCTCAGCGACAATGAAGCTCGCTCTTACCGTTTCGTCACTTGTCTTGCTGGCTTTCTGAAACAGGTCTTGCTGCTTTCCCAACGACGTCTTAAGTTGGAAAACCGTGTCCTCACGGATTTTTCCAGCGAGCGCATCATACTTCTCTCCATGGCATGACTTGAAATGACGTCGGATGTTGTACTCCTTGGGCACAGAAATGGTCTGCTGGCAAATTAAACACAACACTTTGTCCCGCGATTCTGTGAAGAAGTAGGCGAGTTCCCACCGCTCTTGAAATAGTCGCTTTTCGTCTTCAATTTTACGTTTTGTACATGGCTTCGCCAACGACATTGCAACAACCACCGTAGCAAAATTTTAGCAACACTGAAACACGTTGCTGCAGAAGCACCAATAAGTCGAAATCTGGGGCGGACCGAAGAAGACCCGGAACTTTTCCCGAGCTGATGTTTCGAGAGTATCTGAATCATATCTCTTTTGCTGCAGTGACGTCAACATGTCCTGCTGGCGCACTGTGTGACTGTGACCTCGATAGAGCGCTCCCATACCGGAGAAGGAGAACAAAAGGAACATGCCCCCCCCCCCCCCCCCTGTGGCTTATCTTTTTCTCCTAAATACAAAGATCGAACAGTTGAGGAAAGAGAGAGGGGGAAGGGGGCACAGGCTGGAACTTGGGGAGTGGGATGCTGATAAGAGTCAACCCCAAAAGGGGAAAATGCCTCGGCTGCAGGACATCCAGCCATTCAAACTGGAAAAAAAAAACTTTTTTTTTTAATTTCTGGCTGGTTGCGCGGGCCGCAAGCAAAGGCCAGGCGGGCCGCATGCGGCCCGCGGGCCGCGTGTTTGAGACCCCTGCTATACATGATGCACATTAGAGCCCAGGCTAGCTGACATACTGCAGTGGCTACATTGTTCATCTGCAACGAGACATCGGATGCCATTAAAAGGCAGACTACTTCTGTCTGGGTTTTTTTTGCAGCGCTTATCGACAGGGCAAAAAGGGCCGAGTCACTGCAGAAGAGAGCTACTGCACATGCTCGGAACATGTTCCACATCCCAGCAGACAAAGATGGCCAGGGTGTCTAACGACCGGGAAAACCGGGAATTGTCAGGGAAATTTTAATTACCGGGAAAAATCAGGGAATTGTCAGGGATATTGTTAAAAAGCGAGCCCAGTCAGGGAAAATGAGCCGGAAACGCCATTGAGTGCCCTGAGCAAAGACTTGAGGACTTAGGGGCAGAAAAATAGGCAATAAATTCTGCTTAGAGCGGAGCGCGGGCTCTGCTCACCCGATGTAGAGTGTGCTACCCGATGCAAAGGGAACAGCCGACAAATCCAGTCCAAGCCTTGGATTGGATTGAGGGCGCGACACTAGGCTAGATCCAGTTAGAGCTACTAGATTTAGTAACAAATGGAAAAGCCGCAGACCCCAATCCAATCCAAGCCTTAAGCCGAAAGTATCCGAAAGTGTGCATCTGGCGGCCATGCTGCCATTCGGTTATTGACGTGTGTGGTTGAGCGTCGTGTTTTCATCGTGTTTCCGGAAGTGGCCTCTTCACTGACGATGTCGGCGGCAAGAAAGTGCTCGTTTAATCCGGACTGGACGAACCCGAATATTTCGGAATATGCAAGTTGGATTAAGCCCGTGCAAAATGATCCTCACAGTGCTCAATGCTCAATGCCTTGTGTTGTAATGGTCTTATATATTTAACCGCCTCTACAGTGGTCAGGGAATTTCACCTGAAATTGTCAGGGAAAACCTGGAAAAGTCAGGGAATTTCAAAATAATAATCTGCCAGACACCCTGGATGGCAGCTTGCAGAAGGCGATTATTGAAATGTTCTGCACCTTCCTACGAACAACTTTCATTTTCTTTCTCGTCTGCTGCAGCATACATCCAAGCGGCGGCGGCGCTGTGCGTGATCACGTTGCTGTGCGACATAGCGGCCACAGTGATGACGGGGTGCGGCCTAGTGCAGCAAGAACCCGGTCCGCAAGTACCTCATGTACAGGCTGGCCTTCTACGTCATGGTCTGCGCGTGTGAGTACTCCTGCCCTTCTCTTCCAGGTAGTGCAGCTCATGTTCAGACATGAGATGAGTGCGAATTCCTCTAAGGAGGTCGTCATCGGACGTCTCCTTTTTATTCAAGGCACTTGCGTCTTTTGCGCAAGCTGTTCGGATAACGAAATATTTGGTATTTTTGAGGCAGATGAGCCCGAGAGGCAAAGAACAACACCGAAACGAGATCCTGAATTGCCTGGTGGAGTTCACTGAGAAGTCCAAGGTTTATACATTCACCTAGTAGTGTCGTAGTTATCCACCCCACTTTACAACCCCACACACACACCCTTCTCTCTTCTCAAGGCCCCCTCACGAAGATGTTCGTTTTCATGCAAAATATGTGTTTGCACTTAATCTATCAATGAGTCAGATTTACGAGGCATTGACTATGGTTGTTCCTGAAATTAGATGGGTGTATAGATTAAGCATAAATTTGGTTGACAAAGATGTGATTTCGTTTGGTTTCAGTCCTGACAGAGGCGTGCATGCTCATTGTGTGGTGCAGCTTTCTGGTAACTTCGGCACATTTGTTTTTCTGAGAAGTTGTTTGCTTTAAAGGCTGACACATGCTTCATGCTTTTGCTTGCATTCTCCTCTCCCATATTCTCTTTACCTGTCCCCTCTCAAGAGTTTAAAGGGACACAGACAGGGTGTTCATGCTCACTGAGGTTTTTATTTGTGCATGACCTATAAGAGCCCAACTACCCAGAACGTAATTTGCGGCCAGAAATTTGTTTTCTTTCTGTCCGAAAACAGCCGGTCGAGAATTGGCCGGTTTCAGTCGTGCTCACTTTCTTTTTATGGTCATGTGACGTTCAAACAATGTCTACCAAATATATTCAAAGTCTTGAGTCATCTAAGGTGCACATTAAATATTAAAAGTTGACAAGAATATGAACCCCACTTTTGTGGCTTCCACCAAAAAACTGTAAATACATTGAAAAAAAAAAATGTTGCACAGATTATAGAAAGTATGTGTACACGTCATTTTCAATGTGGCGACTTACCGCGGGCTGGACGACGCGATGGTGGCACACGATGGACCAACACTGCGACGGAGGTGGGGCCGCTACTTCGAACTGTCGTTCGGGGTACCGATGAGTGGAAGGGAGCAAACATCGAGCGGAAGGGAAATAAGTGCAAAACAAGTGCGCGGCAAACTGTGCATGCAACTTCATCATCTGCTTTACACACCAAACAATCGGAGAAAACCAAAAACGAATGCGGTCGGGTGTAGCTGCGTGATTTTTCTCCATGAGCTTCCGTGCTCGTGTTTCAATTTCGGTTTCGAGCACTTGAATTTTTTGGCTTTATTAAATATATGCATGACTGTATAGCAGAATATTGGTTGGGTATTCTTCTGACACCATATTAAATCTCCTGACAAAAAAATAATAAAAACATTTTCGGGGGTTGTTGGTGTTTCTTTAATCTCCTTGACTGTCACCAGGGAGCATGTGGAGCCTTCTCCTCTCCTCTAAGTATCTCTCTTCTTTCCTCCCCTTGCATTTTATCTGAGGAGTATGCATAGAGAATTGCGTTCACTGCAGAAAGCTAGGTCACATGTTGCCCTTTAAAAAGAGTATCAGTAGTTTCCCTGAAAGTTTGCTGAAATGCTGTTTGAAAGCCATGTTTCTTCTATGGAGGCACAGCTGTTTCTGCAGTCCGCCTGTTGAACAGTGGGAGGCTGAAACGAAAAAAAAGAGCAAGCAAACTGGCATGCACAGCAACTACAGTTAGATACTAAAAAATGTTTATTGCCTTGGGGTATGCTCTAACCTTAAGCATCACCCTAATGCATTTTTGCATTGACTGATGAATTGCTTGCTGTACAATATTATGGAAGGTGCAAAGAAGACCTTGCAGTTCAGGCTCTTGTTTTATGACCTAATCATAGATTATCATGCATCCGCCCATTCCACAATAAGCGCGCGCCCATTCCCAAATTTGTAAGCTGTGAGGAAATACGCACGATGCATTTATTCGTAAAATTGATGCCTTGACAAGCGCCCAACTCAAATTTTTCCGCGATTATCTCTCAGTTTTTGAGTGGACGCTTGCCTGGTATTTTACAGTATAGTGCTTCGGTCCCCAACAGTGTTGCAAGTCTTAATCAGTGGATAATCTAGTCAACAAGAAATTATCTTAAGATGTGCCACTCATTGGTGTTCATGAAAAGTAAATGCACCTGGGAACATCTGTATTTTCTAAGCGACTGCGAAAGCACCTTCCTTTTTTTTTCTAACTGTTGCTTGTCTCCCGCCTGCCTCTTTCTGGGTGTGTCATCGTCACCGTGGACCCGCCTCGGCTCCTTGCCTTTCCCCTTCGGCAACACGTGCCCTCGTGCAGTGCTGTGCATCCTGATAGCCCTGGTGATCTACCCGGCCTGCTTTGCGGCCGAGATAGAGGAGAGCAACCGGCAGCTGTGGGAGTTTGGCTGGGCCTATGGCGTGGGCTGGGGGCTGCCATCTTCCTCTTCGGTGCCATCTTGCTCCTCCTGTGCGACAAGGAAACGGAGGAGATCTACTACCGAGAGCGAACTGTGCCCCACGACGGCGGCGCGGACTCCAAGGCGTAGCGTCCGAGGTGGTCGGCTGTCGAAACGACGGACAAACTCGCTTGGCCGCGTGGCCACCCCGTGGGGTGGTCGCGCGACTTCACGCGGATCATGGTCACGTGACTTCGCTGCTGATTGCGGCCACGCGACTTGGGGCTCCGTGGCACGCCGTGTGAACCGAGAAAAGCCTCGTCGTTGTTGTCGAGCCCACCCGGATAGCTCCTCCTCAAGTTCGCGACGTCGGGATTGCGACGGGGGACATCTTTCTGCGTCGTCTGCTTCTTCCGGACGCGTGCGGTCATCGTCTGCTGCGACTGTTGGTCTCTGTAAAGTATTGGGAAGTCTGCTCGCCGACGATTGTTTCGGCGGTGCTTTTTAGGAACGTGCGGAGGTGTAATTGGTGTGCGGGGTTATTGAGTCTTGGTGACTTCTTTTTTGGACGTAGGCGATTGGTTAAATATGTAATAGGGTAAAAATGTGAGATTTGGTTCCGATGCTATTCGTGAAAGATGCAAGACTAGGCATTTCTTGAACGTTTATGGATTGAAAACGAGCATAGATGTTTGCCAGAAACGGAGCGAAATCGTGCATTTTATAGGTCTTAAAGTACTAGTTACCTTCTTGAGACTACCAGGATCTTAGGGTGAAAACCTAGATTTTGAAGTGGGAACCTTGGGACAGTTGTGGGAAGGGGGACCGGAAGTAAGAATGTTGTATTAATTTTACTATTTGAAACGTCCGCCAGCAATTGCCCGTTTCCATTCCACCTTTGGCTGCAGGCTCTATGATGTGTGTTTGATGTGTCCAAAGTAACTTTGAGGCCTTTTAGCCATGTTCAGACCATGTTGCTCCCATCACTGCTAAGGGAAGAGTTCAGGGGGTGGCGAGGAAGAGCGACGGTACCCACACTTCCTCGCATACCACTGCCACTTTTTCTGAGCACACTAACTCGCCCTAGAGAAAATTCCTAATTGAAGAGCCAATCCACCATTCATTTGCGTTTTTTCTTGTCAAAGCTGACACCCTAATGGGTGCAGTTCTGGCTTAGCACCGACCGAACCTGGGAAGCTGTTTACTGTTCCCACGCTATGTTCCATGTGATTGCAAGTGATGCTACGGCCCTTCGGCAGCTTCGTTCCTGCTCACTAGTGACAGTCTTTTGGCCTTGGGTTTGTGTGGCCTACGCGTCCCAGGGGCTATGGTTGAGCATCCAGCGAAACTGGCTTCCGTATTGTCACACAGGTGGTGTTGAGCTTGGTAGAGTTTTTCAACGGGCATGCGAGACTCCTTATCTCAGTCTTTATTTCGGTTTTCATCACGGCCACAGGAAATGTGCAGCCGGTGTACACTCGCCTCGTATAAAATGAAAGCACCTTACCTGACTTTAACTTTTACAGGGAGTGGTGGGGCAGTTCGTTTGCCACCCTTTTCATCTTCATAAAATGTTACCCTTTGCTCAAAGTACACATCAGGTTTGAGAAGGAAGTAGTTTGTGTTCAATGCACAATCTAGATATTTAATTGACACATGTGGCCCTGACAACATTGTGATTGGTTCCTTCCCTTGTCGTTGGGAGGACCAACCCAAGCACTACTCTGCGAGAGCCAGCTAGGTTAGCTCTATACTTTGCTGGGTGTGCCAATGCAAGCTGAGTGTCTGTGGTTGACCTCGATACTTCACATTCTTTGCATGTATTATTTGAGCTGGGTGTAGCACTTTACAAACAGAAATCAAGCGTGATACAATAGTTTCTCATGCTCTGCAAAGAATTTTCTAA
>JAZHYW010007098.1:0-45000 GCA_037355805.1 Ixodes ricinus
CGAAAGGTGGACAAATTCGATATTGCGAAAACGACGCGTCGCAACAAAAAAAGGCTTGTGTCTTTTTGATCCTGGGCCAGGGGCCTATTTAGGAAAATCATTAAAGTCCGAGATAATTATATTGTTAATTATTTTTGCGTAATTAACTTTTTTGTTATTGGGTTTAAGGGCATGGTTTCAATTAGAAAATTGCTCAGCATCGTCCAAAAACACTAAATCAACAAATTGCAGAACGATAGAAGGCACGGGAAGCATTTTACGGCTTTCTGAAAAACCGTACAAATTCGACGGGTTTTTAAGTTTCGGTTTGTTATCGGAGCGCATCTCCGCCCCGACAGCACCGCGCCCCGTGGAGAGATCAGTGCAACCAGCCTCTGCTGCGTCGCGCGATGACAGCGCAGCAGAGGTTGGATGCACTATCTCTCCACGGGGCGCGGTGCTGCCGGGGCGGAGATGCGCTCCGATAACAAACCGAAACTTAAAACCCGTCGAATTTGTACGGTTTTTCAGAAAGCCGTAAGATGCTTCCCGTGCCTTCTATCGTTCTGCAATTTGTTGATATAGTGTTTTTCGACGATGCTGAGCAATTTTCTAATTGAAACCATGCCCTTAAACACAATAATAAAAAAGTTAATTACGCAAAATAATTAACAATTTAATTATCTGGGACTTTAATAATTTTCCTAAATAGGTCCCCGGCCCAGGACCAAAACGACACAATCCTTTTTGTGGTGCGACGCGTAGTTTTCGCAATATCGAATTTGTCCACCTTTCGTGAAACACCCCTGTATATATTATATACCGGGTGAAACAAGGAGACGGCAGGCTCTTTAAATCGACCGGAAAATTCGGTTTCTTAACCTATCGCGCTACGATTTTGTGCAGCGTTGCCCACAGATGGTGCATTTTTTTCGTAAAATTTGCAAAGAACGAACTTACCTGAGGAAAAAGTAAAGAAAGAAAAAGGCTTAGCTCCTATGGAAACGCAGCGACGCCACCAGTCTTCAAACAACACAGCGCCGTTTCGCACGGGAGACAAGAGATGGCGCAACGAACGCCGCCAACGAACGAGCATGCGGCGCCGAGAGCCGGCACTTTAGCAGACGATCCTTTCGACTCAAAAGCGGCGCGGTAACGCCAAACTTTCGACAACAAAAACAGGCGCGGTAACAGCAAGGAACTGCAGTTCCTTGTCTGCTAAACACGATGGCTCTCGGCGTCGTCTGCTCGTTCGTTGGCGGCAGTTGGCGTCGCGACCGCTTGCGCCATCTCTTGTCTCCCGTGCGAAACGGCGCCGTGTTGTTTGCAGACCGGTGGCGTCGCTGCATTTCCATAGGAGCTAAGCCTTTTTCTTTCTTTACTTTTTTCTCAGGTAAGTTCGTTCTTTGCAAATTTTACGAAAAAAATGCACCATCTGTGGGCAACGCTGCACAAAGTCGTAGCGCGATAGGTTAAGAAACCGAATTTTCCGGTCGATTTAAAGAGCCTGCCGTCTCCTTGTTTCACCCAGTATATATATATATTACTGTTAACGATTTAATTTTCGTGAATTTTGCGAATCGCCCACAATTCGCCAAAAATAGGTCCCGCGAACAATTCCGGTAATATTTAAACACATTGAAATCTATATTGGGATCCCACCGCGTCGCGAAAATTAGAACCCGGGAATTATTCCAAAACTTCAGCTTTGACCTAAATCGCGAAATATTGATCCCGCGAAAAATAAGTCGTTTTCAGTATATATATATAAGTCAAAGTTGAGTACTGTCGGAGTTACTACTTCGAAGTTTATTACGACGTTTCGAACGCTCCCCGCTCGAAACGTCGTAATAAACTTCGAAGTAGTAACTCCGACAGTACGCATCTTTGACTTATTGCCTTTTCCCGGTCCATTGTTTTTATATTTGCCTTACTTTACCTTATATATATATATATATATATATATATATATATATATATATATATATATATATATATAATATATGTGTGTGTGCGTGCGTGCGTGTGCGTGCGCGTGCGTTCCTTCCTTAGTGTGTGTGTGTGTGTGGTTTCATTTGAAATCGAACACGCTTGTCGGGGTGGGTCTTTCGATTTTTTTTTTAAATATATGTAATTGCCCTATTTCTGGAAAAAACAAAACCGCTTTTCAAAATTTTTAAAAAAATATTTCGCTTCACAAAAAATTATTGAGTGGAGCAGGGTGAAAATCTATTTTTTACTCCGTGATTTTTCTACCCAGTTCTGTACGCTGGTATGAATACGGGAAGCATACAAAACTCACAGTAATTTTTTGTGCTCTTGTATGTTATTTCGACTATTTTTTAGTTCAAAGTAAAATACTTTTGTATTTTTGTTTATTGAGGTAAAAATGCCAAACATCGTCTCTTTGACAATCCGGTGACATCTTCAGAGCCTTGTAACTCATGAGTTATTATATTTGTCGCTTACCAAATACTATGCGGGTGTAGCCCTATACATGGGCTATCGACGGGCATAAGTTTAGTTTATTTTATTTTCACTGAATTTTTATATAAAATTTGAAATATCGTCGAAAATGAAATTAACCGATATTTTGAACCCACTTTATTAAAAAAGGCCATTTTTTATTTCGTTCAATTTTTTTATTATTGCTGCCGATCATATGAACTTTCAATTGGCTTGATGCGATTTCCCCTTTTTTTGTTGTATCTTCTCTAGAAGTGATCAAAATCGCTCCCACGTGACAATGCGGTGACAACTTCAGAGCCTTGTAACTCATGAGTTATTTTATTTGTCGCTTACCAAATACTGTGCGGGTGTAGCCCTATACATGGAATATCGACGGGCATAAGTTTAGTTTATTTTATTTTCACGGAATTTTTTATATAAAATTTGAAATATCGTCGAAAATGAAATTAACCGATATTTTGAACCCACTTTATCGAAAAAGGCCATTTTTTATTTCGTTCAATTTTTTTATTAGTGCTGCCGATCATATGAACTTTCAATTGGCTTGATGGGATTTCCCCTTTTTGTTGTATCTTCTCTAGAAGTGATCGAAATCGCTCCCACTTTCTCAGAACGGCCAAACGCAGTTTCCGCAGGTCGGCTTCGCTGCAAAGACTATACTGCTTATTTGTGTGTTCAAATGCAGCGGGTAAATTCATTTTGATTGAGAACACTCGTGCTTGGCTACATATTGTATTTTCTTAATTTTTTAATGATGGAAACTGACATTCCTTAGTCCGATCGTTAGCGGTGCAGCGGATGTTCCATTATCCGATGTCTAAAGCCAGGGCACAAAGGGCGGAGAAAGCGGAACGAGCTCTTCATGTAGCCAGACCGGGGTCATATAACTGTTTGTGCTATACACAGCTTGTAAGGCACGTACAGCACGCCCGGCCCTTCGCGCTATAGGCCCATCTCCGTTACACCCAGGAAGCATCCGGCACGGGCGCCAATCCACGATGTGTCTTGTCGCGTGCGATCAAATAACCATGTAATTGCCTGTTCTTTATTGTCAGCGTGTATATCAAAAATATGTAATATCACATGCCCCTCTTTAAGAAGGAAAAGCAGTGTGCAGAAAAAAGTGAGCAAAACTGACTGAGTTTACATGAAGCGAAGACAATTTTTTACAGAACACAAACACCAATTGGCGATAAATAGTCACTTTTATTAATTAACGCTAATATATTTAGGATGCACTTGTAAAACAATATGTTGTTGTGCTTTAAATAGTCCAGTTCACGAGCAACGCAATATTGAAACTTTTTGACAACGGCATCGGCTTGCCTCTGCGGAGACGATCGAGCGAGGGGGCGAGCTGAACTTTGTACCGCAGCGGTCGGATGCAGCCGAGAAGTTCAACAGCGTGGTAAGTCGAGACGGACAGAACGAAAACTGGAGCCAAAGCGAGCGAGCGGTGAACCCGAGACGGTGGCCCTTCTGTTTGAACGAGTGTGTGCAGTTAAAAATAAAAGTGTTGGGTTTTGTTCAAGACTGATCGATATCTCTGATGCCAAGAAGCAACGATTCCCACATGCACAGAAGGCAGCGAAAGCAGTCACTTAATGTCTCTGTAGACTTTTAGTTTCTCCACTTTGTCGCACCGAGCTTAATGCAAAGATTGTACAGCCTTCGGGAATATGGAAAAGCGATTTAACGATTTTATTTTAGGTGGCTACGGTAGATTTGCTTTGGCTAGGCACACATTGCTTTGGTTTGGGAATAAATAAAAGTAATGGAACATCCGCTGCACCGCTAACGATCGGACTAAGGAATGTCAGTTGCCATCAATAAAAAATTAAGAAAATACAATATGTAGCCAAGCACGAGTGTTCTCAATCGAAATTAATTTACCCGCTGCATTTGAACACACAAATAAGCAGTATAGTCTTTGCAGCGAAGCCGACCTGCGGAAACTGCGTTTGGCCGTTCTGAGAAAGTGGGAGCGATTTCGATCACTTCTAGAGAAGATACAACAGAAAAGGGGAAATCCCATCAAGCCAATTGAAAGTTCATATTATCGGCAGCAATAATAAAAAAATTGAACGAAATAAATAATGGCCTTTTTCGATAAAGTGGGTTCAAAATATCGGTTAATTTCATTTTCGACGATATTTCAAATTTTATATAAAAAATTCCGTGAAAATAAAATAAACTAAACTTATGCCCGTCGACATTCCATGTATAGGGCTACACCCGCACAGTATTTGGTAAGCGACAAATATAATAACTCATGAGTTACAAGGCTCTGAAGTTGTCACCGCATTGTCACGTGGGAGCGATTTCAATCCCTTCTAGAGAAGATACAACAAAAAAAGGGGAAATCGCATCAAGCCAATTGAAAGTTCATATGATCGGCAGCAATAATAAAAAAATTGAACGAAATAAAAAATGGCCTTTTTTTAATAAAGTGGGTTCAAAATATTGGTTAATTTCATTTTCGACGATATTTCAAATTTTATATAAAAAATTCAGTGAAAATAAAATAAACTAAACTTATGCCCGTCGATAGCCCATGTATAGGGCTACACCCGCATAGTATTTGGTAAGCGACAAATATAATAACTCATGAGTTACAAGGCTCTGAAGATGTCACCGGATTGTCAAAGAGACGATGTTTGGCATTTTTTACCTCAATAAACAAAAATACAAAAGTATTTTACTTTGAACTAAAAAATAGTCGAAATAACATATAAAAGCACAAAAAATTACTGTGAGTTTTGTATGCTTCCCGTATTCATACCAGCGTACAGAACTGGGTAGAAAAATCACGGAGTAAAAAATAGATTTTCACCCTGCTCCACTCAATAATTTTTTGTGAAGCGAAATATTTTTTTAAAATTTTGAAAAGCGGTTTTGTTTTTTTCAGAAATGGGGCAATTACATATATATTTTTTAAAAAAATCGAAAGACCCACCCCGACAAGCGTGTTCGATTTCAAATGAAACCACCCATATTTATTTATTTATTTATTTATTATATCGATCACCAGTCCTCTTTTATACGTATATCTTTATTACATCGACCACCGATCCTTCCTCCCCCCCACCCCCCCCCCTTTCCCGAGATGGCGAGTGAATTCGAGAAAAGCAAATACTCGATTAGGTCAGCAGGAGCAGGCCTTGACTCGATCCTGTCAGTGGGGAATTCTTTCTGCCTCAATAATTACTGATTTATGATTAGAAGATATATATATACTTCATGTCCCAAGGACGTATACTTCAAATCAGCGCGAATAATGAAACTCATTAAACAACAATTTGTACGAACTGCCTAATTTTCTTTCTGGGGCCTTTTCGCGCGAGCGAAAGATACCTGATTGTCCTTTTGAAAAGAAGGTAACGATTGAAAATGCTTTACTTATGCAGTAAATCGTTCGTGTGGACGGAAGAGAACTGCGAAAATTGTAAAAAAAGAAAATCTGATTACAAGTTAATATGTTTAACGAGGCAGGTAATTTCCTGTGAGAGAGTTTGCAAAAGCCTCAAAGGAAAGACGGCTTCAAACGTATGACCCTAATGAGAACACCTCTAACTTAAAACTTGTTTGTGCGACGCTCTTGTTTTCGGGGCTTCTTCCAACTGCGAGGCTGAGCGAATTTCTTTGATTGCCCTTAATTTGGCAGAACTGGTAGCAGCCCGCCACAAGCTAATATATATTTTAAAGAAATAGGAAAGGTTTAAAGGGCAACTTCTGCTCAATTCCGAACATTTTGGGATAATGAGTGATTTCACATTAAAAAGCTTAAATTGAAGGCCCTACGTCCTTTGCTTCGCAAACAAATTGATATATAGTGTTAAGTCTTACTTTAAAAATGAGAAGATATCGAATCCGAAACTTCGACTTCGTCTGACAACATTGGCCTCGGGCGCCAAACATGGCTATCTCGTGGTACGAGATGTCAGAGGCCAAGCACGCGATTTTGAGCGGTCGAGGCAGTTGCTCGAGTTCTACTTCCCCCGAGAGCGAGAGCGAGAGCGAGTCAGCCCATCTTCTGACGCCCCAAGAACCGGAGTGCAAAGAAGAGAGCATATATGCAAAGCTTTGGAGATTCCCCCCGAGCGGGGGATGTCTTGGAAGACATGGACATGGGGCCCCAAGGGATCAAACTCCAGCGGGGGAAGTCTGCGGTAGAATCCAAGAGAGGCCGGTGCCACTCAGGACCACCAGCCTCGGCGGACGACAGGCCGCTAAGCTCAAAGTCAGGCGTCAGGCGTCAGGCGTCAGGCGTCGGGCGATTATGGCTCTCGGGTCGTGAACCTAGTATCCCACTCAGATGGACGCTGTATTTTCATGAGGCTCGCTTTTTTCTACAATTTTTAGAATGGCCCTCAGTTTCGCCACTTTTAATGTTCGGGGATTGAACTTGAGGAGGAAGCCGTCTCGGTTGCAACGTATGTTAGCTTGTGTGCAGCCGGATTTTCTTGCTTTGCAAGGGACCAAAAGGAGGTAGACAGTGACATTGCCGCGCAGCTAAACACTTTCTTTTCCAATATGAAGTTTGCGTACGCCAAGCAATAGGCTTATCAGCGGGGTTTCTTTTGCTAAAAAGAAGTATATAAGCCTTTCTAACTTGCAAGTGGTTACGGATGACAGCGGCGTTTTAGCAGCTGTGATTTCATTTTGTCAGATGTTCAGTGGCATTTGATTTTCGTTTGCGCTCCAAACAAAATTCAAGAGAGGGAACTTTTTTTTCTGCGCAGTTCGTGGATTGCAATAAAGTGGTGGTACTAATGGGTGAGTTTAACTGAGTTTGCGACGAGCGCGATAGGTCTCCGCAGACGGCTATAAGCGACAGCAGCAGCAACGGGTTCAAAGATATTATCGACTCATTCGGCCTTGAGAACATAGGCGCATTTCCAAGCCTCGCCATACGCCGGGCTAGATCGCATTTATGTGTCGTGTGACGTTTTACGACTAGTGCGGTTGTCATGTTCATCCAGTTTTTTTCTCAGGCCAGTTTCTTATCACCGTGAAAATTGGCAAGAAAAAAATATCACTTCAAAATTTAATTGGTGCACCAGGAAAATGAATATAACTTTTCTAAATGATGAAAAGTTTAATGACACCGTCAACGGTCTGCTGCGTAATATGAATGAAAGGGACTGCGAGCTAAACGAAGCATGGGAGGGTTTTGAGGAAGCTGTCAAACTAGCCGCTATAGACCTTTTCTGTGTACTCTTGTCCCCAGCCACCTAATATGCGTATCCGGTATGGGTGAGGAAAAAATACTGAAACGTTTCAACCTGTAACTAGTAAAAAAATAAAAGGGGAGGCAAAACGAGAAAGTGTGACGGTTACGCTTATATCCTAAGTGTCTTCTACTGCGTGGCGACAGCAAAACAATGTTTTCGCCCATACTGGAAGTGACGACAATTCAAGATGGCGGTACCCTTGAAGAAAGGGTCTATAGAGAGCAACTTCAAGTTCCAGCTTAGAACTCACGAAAGGAAATTACAACAGAACTTGAACACACTTTCCCGATTGGAAAGCGAAAATTCAGGTACTGGTATTGAGGACATCCGACGTATCAAAGCAGAGTTCAACAAACTATATCAGTAAAAATGTAAAGTAGCAGTCGTACGCTCAAGGTCTGAAAATATATTTTGGAAGAACAGACTACCTAGCGAGCCTTGGACGACAAAAAGAGGTTTGCCCTCTCCAAATAAATTTTTGAAATAGAGTACAATTGGATTATCGCCAGCGATAAAAAAATTTGTAAAAGAGCATTCCTGGAATATTATGAAAAGCTATTTGGCAAAAGACCCACTGCATCATATATTTCTGAACTCGACGATTTTCTTTTACTTATGCCCCCACTACGTGAGGAAGTGAATTCGAGGCTCGAAGGGGACAAAACTGCAGGGAAAATAAAACAGGTTATTGAATCCTTAGCACGGAAGAAAACGCCGGGGCCTGACAGGCTCTGCGCTGAGTTAATAATAATAATAATATTCTTTATTCATATTTTGTATACATCGAAATCACTGCATATCGCATCTGGATCCTTAGCCAGCAAGGCTAGTTCTGGATCCATACAAATGTACCAATATAAGGCATGCGGGTCGGTCCTGGCACTCGTGCTTGTGCCTCACAAATAAAATGCATGTTCTACAACATTTCCAAATAATGCTTTTTTACAGTCAGTGCAAATGTTTTACTTTCTTTTATGTTTGTGCTTAATGAGTTCCAAATTTTTGTACCTACATACTGTATTAGACGTTGACCATAAGTATTGCTATAGGGCGGAGTATTGAAGTTATTTATAAGAACATTCCTCGTGACTCTACCTGATTGTACAAATATACGTGATGGGAGTGGTATATTATTTGATACAATATTATGCACCAGAATTACAGTTCTATAGTCTCTTAACACATGAAATGGCATTATTTGTTGTTTTTGAAATAAGGGAGCTGAATGGGCGTTGTAACTTGCATATTCTAGTATTCTCAATGCCCGCTTTTGTAGCGTTACTATCGGTTGTAGATAGCTTTGATATGTAAAACCCCACGATACTACACAATATTGTAAGTGACTATGAAAAATACTGTAATAAATCAATCTTAAAGTTTTAGAATTAAAGTATTGTCTGGCTTTAAGTAACGTGTAAACCGAATAGCCCAGTTTTTTACATAATGTTTCGATGTGCGGTTTCCAGTTGAAACAAGAGTCAAGAATCACTCCTAGATATTTAATATGTTCTACCTTTTGAATGGACGTATTACCTATTTGTATATTTTGCGCCTCTGTTGGAGTGACCTTATGTGGGGAAGCAAACACTATATAATTTGTTTTTTGGTAGTTTAAAGTTAACTTATTATTCAAAAACCAACTCTCCATCTGTTTAAGGTTTTGATTAATCTCCCCTCCAGTTCACCCCAGGAGTTACCAGATGCCAGCAATACCGTATCGTCCGCATACATCGTTACGTTTAATTTTCCAACTGCTTTAGGTAAGTCATTTATATAGAGAGAGAAAAGAATCGGCCCCAGCACAGATCCTTGAGGTACTCCTGTGAGCACCATCTCATTGGTAGAGTATTGATCCCCGATGTTGACTTGTTGCGAGCGCGACGATAAATAACTCTTGAAAAAGTCCAAAGAAAAACCACGGAAGCCATATCTTTCTAACTTAGTAATTAATTTTTCGTGATTAACGGTATCAAAGGCCTTTTTTATATCTAAGAAAATGCCAACTACTATTTGATTCTTATTTAAAGCTGTGTTAATAAATTGACTTACATTTAAGACCGCAGTACTAGTAGATCTATCTTTTTGAAATCCGTGCTGTTCTTCTGTTATAATTTTATTTCGAGTCAGGAAGTCAATCATTCTAGCTGCTACTAGCTTTTCAAAAATGGTATTGATAGTGTTTAAAACTGAAATTGGTCGATAATTAGATAGTTGATTTACGTCCCCATCCTTGTATATTGGTATTACTCTTGCTATTTTCAGGAGGTCAGGGAAAGTCCCACTATAAAACGCTTGGTTGAATATTGTTTCCAGAGGCTTACTAAGAATATTAATGTTGTCCTTAATCATTTTTATAGATATACCATCGTTCCCAAGCGCCTTATCTCCCGGCATTCCTTTTACTATTGATATGATCTCCTCGCTTGTTATATCATAAAAACTGAAAGAGTTCGTAACTGAGGTAGAAGGCTGGCTTACTGTTGGTTCTGCAAGGCTACTAGCCAGTATAGTACCTACAGTGCAAAAGTATTCATTAAATTTATTCGCAACGTGCATATTGATTTTGACAGCCAATAACCACAGGATCCGGTAGCTTTGGACTTTGTACAGTAGGTTTAATGACAGAATTTATAATTGACCACATCTTCTTTATATCATTTCCACATTCTGTGATCTTACAACTATAGTATTCTTTTTTCCGTCGCCGTATGTGCGCAGTTACCTTATTTCGGTACACTTTAAATTGGTTATGGTAATATGCATTATTTCTGTGTTGTTTCATTTTCCTATAGAAATGGTCTTTTGCTTTAACTATTTCCAATATACTTTTTGTCATCCATGGGCAGATTGGTTCACTATAGTAGCCCTTGCGTTCATTGGATGTGGACTGGGTTATGCATTGTCGGAGCCTGTTATGAAAGCATCTATAATTTTCATTTACGTCTGCAGAAGTAATGTCCTCAAACGTCAGCGCCTGTACCCGGCTACTTAGCTCTTTATAATTAATCTTTTCATTGTGTAACTTTTATATTGTTTGTGATTAGAAACCACAGGTATTCTTGTTAATAATATTATTGGTGAATGATCAGTCAAGGAAACATCTAGAACCCCGTATAAAGAATCCTCGACACTAAAGTTACATAGTATATGATCAATAACCGAGGCAGTTTCGTTTCCCCATCGAGTAGGATTATTTATAAGGTTTGTAAAATTGAATGATTGCAACAAGAGTAGATACTCGTTATTTAATGACCTTGATACATCTATATTAAAATCTCCACAGATTATTACCTTGCCCTCCCGTACCGTCATTTGTGCAAGAATGTCTTCCAGTTTTCCGAGAAAACTATTCATACATGATCCCGGGGCCCTGTATACCACTCCGATCATAATATTATTCGAGATTTTTGCGAAAAGAATTTCGTACTCAGCACTTTGTGTATAGCTGTATTCGTTGCATTTCTCAGCACTTTGTGTATAGCTGTATTCGTTGCATTTCTCAGCACTTTGTGTATAGCTGCATTCGTTGCAGTTCTATCAATCGTTTAAGAATACTCTTAGCCCTTTGTTACTTCTTGTGTTTCGAGAAGCGTAAGAAAAACAGGGAGTGCCGCGCTCTTTTTAAGAAGCCCACAACGTTTTGATACCGAAATCAGACGATGTGCTTGAAAAGCGCAGTGTCCCGGGCTACCGACCCATTTTGACATGCAACATGGATTATCATATATTTACTAAGGTCCTCGCGCGTCGACATCAGAGTGTGATATGCAACCTCACTGGTGACGACCAAACGTGCGGCATACAAGGAAGACCCATTCAAACTATACTTTGATTGCTACGCTACGAGCTGACGGGAACAATCACACAGCATTAAAAGCGCAACGTCGTGGTGTTCGTCATGTTTCTTGTACGTGTTCTATCATTGCTGAACCAATCATAAACCCAAAACTTGCATTTTTGACGTTGCTTGATTGCCCCCATCACCACGTAGCGTCAGCTGCGTCCAGACTTAAGCTGAAACGAAGTATAACATACACGTTGCGAGGAGTGTTTTGGAAAATGTGGAAAATGTGGCGATGATACAACTCGATTTCGAGAAAGCTTTCGCTTGCTTTTCGATATGACGTGCTTGAGCGGATTCTATCGTATGTCAACGCGGAGTCTGTTACTTCGAAGGGTGCACACTAAAAAATGCCCGTGCGTCCATTTTCCCGCACAACTCTCGGAGAGCCAATCACTGCAATCTTACGGAGGCAGCTCAGCGAATGACGATGCCGAAACATGTTTAGACTAAAAAACGCAGTCTGAGTTGTGCATTAAGCAATGCAAAACGTCACGCTTGCAATGCTTAATGTCACAACTCAAACTGCGTTTTTTTTTTTGTCTAAACATATCTTTTGACACCGTCATGCGCTAAGCTGACTCCGTAAGTTATAATGATTGGCTTTCCAAGTGTTGTGCGGGAAAGCGGATGCACGGGCTGTTTTTAGACTGTGTAGCGATGGCCCATACGGCGGATGTGGTACTCGGCTCGCACTAAACAGCAACGTATCCCGACGCTTAGAGGTGAAAACATCAATGCGCCCAGGCTGTCCTTTGTCGCCGCTACTCTTTTCGTTGTATTTAAAGCTTTTTCGCTTGAAAGTTGCTGCCCAAGACAGTATTCGATGCTATACCTTAAACGCGGTTAAGTGAAAATGTCGGCATATGCTGACGACGTTGCGGTTTTGTGCTGGGAGAAAGAAGGTGTAGTGGAAACTGTTGAGGTCACAAACGATTATTGCGAGGCCACTGCAGTTAACTGGGGGAAGTGTTGCGGATTCTGGCTTGGCAATTGCGCCTCTAGACTTTCGTTTTTCGACGGAACCAATTGGACTAGTACCCCGAGCACCTACCTCGGGGTCCCGCTGCAACAATACAGGATCAGCGCGACGTACTGGATTGAAGCGGTAAAAGATGTAAAAACAAAAGTAACCACCTGGGCTAACTGTGATTTATCCATATTCACACGGGCCACAGTGAGCAACATTTTCCTCGCTACAAAACTGTGGTGCCTCTTGCAAGTCCTTGCTTGTAATCGCACCAACATTCAAAAATTGCACAGGACGTTCGCTACTTTCTTCTGGAATTCCGGTTGCTAGAGGACGCGTAGAGACAATCTCTTTTGCTGTGTCAAGTCCAGGGGACCGGGACTCACCCACCTGTTTGTTATGCAACTAGTTTGGCGATTCTCTTTCCTGCGCTATCAGAACCATCCCTTTTTGCGCAACGCCGTCCAGATAAAACCTTGGAGTTTGTTTGGGTTTTGGAAGACGTAAAAACAACTGCTTTGTTTTTACAAGCGCGCTTTTCTATGTAATATCTCGGAAACGTCACGAAAAAAAGAGCTGTCCGGCGATCTGGTGGAGTTTCCGTTTCCAGCAACTTTATACCGCTCGCTTTACAGTCAGTGTCCAGTACAAGATGGGCTTTGTCGCGTAAAAAAGATGTGCGTCACACCTGTTGTTAAGTCACTCCATTTAAGCTGTATACGGTACATTTCCCGTTAAACCTTGGCTCAGAGGAAAATGTATATTGGTGCCTTGGTCCGTTGACTGTCTCATTTGCAAGACGCCAGAAACCATAGAGCACGCGTGTTCATCTATGCGGAAAGCAAGTCGTGTGCTTCTTCCATATGGGTTTCCGTGACATCAGAACGACGCCTCAATGATAGACGCCTTGAGGGCTACCCACTATTTTTTTTTCAGTGAGCCAATAAGAGTTTGGCATTCTGACATCGTCGCAACCCACGTGTAAGAAGCAGACGAAGTTGCGCTCCGCATTGTTGGGACTCTGTTTTCTAACACATTCTACTATAGACTCCGAGAAATGCTATGCACATAAGCAGTGAAATAATCCCCTTTCTTCCTGTCGATAAGTGCGATAAGGTACCTTGTAACCTCATTATGGTGTTGGCTTTATTTAGTATTTAGAAAACGCGCATGGAATTCCGACATGCGGACCCTCGTATCAAGTCTGTAAGTATGAATTTCATCATGTCGTAGCCCAGGTTCAACCTGTGTATTGCAGGACTCCTGAGCTGAAGGGGGTAGGTGTTTGAAGCAACCAAACATATAAAAGACTTTCAGTGTGCCCACAAGTGCTTGGACAGTTTAGGTTGTTATTGACAACGCTTTCAACGCTGCACTGTTATGTCCAGTAAAGAAAAGAAAAAGTCGGCGTAGCTAAATTGGCAGCGTGCTTGGCTCCCACGCAGTTGGCCGGGGTTCGATCCCTGCCATCGCCAGTTGTTCTTTTCCTTCCCCAATGTAATAGAAGATTGTAGAATGTTTGATAATCGTGTAGTAGGCTCATACTCAAAATATATATAGTCCCAGAACAATCGGGGTCCAATGTTCTTGGGTTCGAGGGACGTCCTAACTGTGCCGCGCCGTGCAGAGTCAGTCTCGTCCCAGCGCCGTCGTTGACGCCGCGACGCTGTCCCTTCTCTTTCTTTTTTTTTTGTTCCCGCACAAGTTAGCCACATTAAACGTTTAGTTTCTGTCCGTTCATTCGGCCCCTCATCAAGTGTCATTCGTGACAATATGAACCCGCCTTGCACAGCGCTACGATAGAGCCAATCGATTGCAACGCGGCCAAAAGCATATCAGTGTGGCTCTCGTCGTCTCTATGCGTTTTCCATCACCGGCTAAAACCAATCACGCAGAGTGAATGCAGCGTGATCCTGCTTTTTCTTTAATTTTTCTGGCGCGATTGGTGTAGCCGGAGATCCCAACCGCACAAAGATTGCCGTGAGGATACACGTTTTGACGCTCCTCGGCTGGCTGCACCGGATCGCAGCATCGGCCGCGATCTGACTTATTACGAAACGGAGCATAGAAAGTAGCGAAACAATCGAACAAAAAAGCCGACGTAAAATTCGAGCAAGGACGGAAAATGGGGAGTTTATATATATGGACGGTCGGGAGTGTGTCGGGAAGGGTGGGGTTGCCTCACACTTGTGGCATGACTCGGGACGAGGGAATGCGCAATTTCCATCTCCGTCGGCGGCGAGAGTGATGGCCGCATTCCGGTCGACTGCTTACACATCTCGATGGAGCGCTCTCCTTTCAAGGTCACCGGGGGCTCACCCTACATTCGCGAATTTAGACGGGTCGCGGCGCTGCGGGCACTGCGACGGATCGCTCCCGGCTTTCGCCAGGCGCCTCGCCTCTTCTGCTGCTCGCTCGAACCGGTAAACAGTATCTTCATCTAGTTTTTTTTTCTGGTTTTTAGCGTGTGTGTGTGTGTGTTTCCTTCTTCTCTTATTATTTTAAAAATGTACAAATAGGGGTTTAAATTGAATAGCGCTTCGTCGTTCATAGCCTTCACTGGGCAGGGTATGCCACGACTCTCCAGCATCGCGTTGCAGCGTCGAAGTTAGGGGTGATACTGTGCCATACGATTTGAATCACTATATTGTCACACCTTTAGAATCCTTTTCTCTCGTATCAGAGAGGAGCAGTTATTATCGCTTTCGATTTTTACGGGGACTATTCCGAGGCGTGGCGGTGTAATTGTAACTCCGTAATGGACGTTCAAGGTTCCCAGCAGGACGCTGCTCTCGTGAGATTTCTTCTCTACTGCATCGGGCGAGTAATTTCCAAGGCGGATCAATGTCACACCGTCATGTCTTTTACGGTAAAGGTTTACAAATATCACTTTTTTTTATTAAGAATAGAACACGACTACTTAAAATTTTATTGCCAGTCCAATTCGAATATTTTTCGAATACGAATATTTTACATTTTATACGGATAGAGCACAAATATATTAAGAAATCACGGCTGGGAATCTTTTCTATACTTGGCGTAGCCGACGCTACCAGCTGATGGGACAAATCAGACAGCGTTAAAAGTGCACGATCATAGTGTTCGTCATGTTTCTGTATGTTTTCTATTATCTCTGAACCAAACAAACAAACAAAAAAGTCCCAATGGCTTGCACTTTAGACGCTGCTTGATTGCTCCCATTACCTCGTAGCCTCGGCTGCGTCGGAACTTAACGAAGTATAGACCAACTCTGACATCATGCCACTGTGGTGGCGCTGCTATCTGCACTGCGCATGCTTAGATGCTTTGCCTCGCGTCAATCTGGTCTATACGCATGCGCGCATTGCCCATACCCGGTGTGGGCGAACACGGGCTTGTTTGTAAACAGTGTGTTGGTCGATAGAAAGCCTACCTATGGAAAGGATAGCGATAATAATCCCTGGAAGTTCGCTATCAGCTGTCAAGGAGAGCGGGCGGTTAAAAAAATGCGTTCTGATAACAGCGCGTTGTTGGTTCCGGCCAGCCGAGGAAGCAACGATTGCCGCTGCCGGGAGTAACGACGACTACTGGATCTTGCTACCACGTTTTCCCGCTGGAAAAATGTTTATGAACGACGTTTTTCTACACGCCGACCTTGCTTGTCGACCGTACCGCCCCGTCGACTTCCGTGACGGCTCGAAGGAGATCATCGACACCACCGAGATGGTTTCGATGGGCCAGTTCCAAGTGAGTCACATTTGGATGGTGACCTTAACAAGCATGGCAGCAACGGAGAAATTGAAGAAGGCGAGACATCTCAAAGTGAAGGGCAAAAAATGTCTTTAGATTTAAGCATAGTCCAAAGACGTCAAGCTGAAACTACTCTGGCTTCCCAGATACTTGGAAGACAGGCGTGTCGTCGAGGCCCTCGAGCCGTATACGGCAATGTACGGAACATCACGAAGGAAAAGTGGCGAGTTCCGGGCATGGAGAACATGGGAACCCTGAATAGGGAAGCATGCCTTACTCTGAACGACAAGGTGACCGCTGAGGTCCTGCCTCATATCATCAAGGTATTCGTCATACAGTTCCTGCTGCTGGTGCCGAGAAGGCTTCCGTCAAATACTTTTTCCGTTGTGTCTAAGGCAGGGATTTCCCTAGACCCCCTCCCCCTAGGGGGGGTGTAGACCCCCCCCCTCGTTTTTCCGAAGGCACCCCTTAATTCACAACGACTCCTATATTCGCAATGCCCCCCCCCCTTTAACCCCCCCAAAAAAATTAGACACCCCCCTGATTTCAATTCCTGGGGAAACCCCTGGTCTAAGGTGTAAAAAGATGGGAGATATCCGGAGGCAGTACCATACTCCGAAGTGCACTCGATGCAATCGCTTTGGCCACAAGAGCAGTCAGTGTTTGTCAATCTACACAACCGCGTTGAGAGGTAACAATGAAGACACCGAGACAAGCCATGGGCATCTACTGAACGTTTCAGAGGTTGTGGATGTGACGGGCGACCTTCCGACGACCGTGCGTTCCGACTGCGCTTCCGTGAGCCCAGGAGGCGGCTCCGCAGGAACCGGCGAGAAGCTGCCAGACGGACCTGCAGACAGTAGTGCAGTGGCGACCAAGGCTGGCACCGCACTGAACGACATTACCGGCAAGGATGCAGTGGGCAACGATCAGGTGTCCACTGCAGACTTTGAGGTGGGTCCCAGTCGGAAGGACCAAGACTATCCTAAGTAGAAGGAGGCCTGCGACACGGACACCACGTCCTATGGGGGATGGCAGCGAAGCCAAGACAAAGCTATGGAAGCTTAATGCCCAGCTCCTCAAAGATTAAATGTTTGTAGCATAATCTCGCCTACTTTTAAAAGAATTGTCTAAGCAAAACAACTTCGCCGCGGCGTATGACCGTTTTAAGGAAGACGTCAAGCAACTCGCAAAAGAAAGATCCGCCGTTCTCAATTTTTATAGGCAGAAAACAACTTGGGGGAGAGGAGATGACGGTGTGCCTTGCGCCTTTTACACGAGCTTGAGTGTGGAAGTCCCGGCCAAAGTGTAGAAGAAATAACGGATATTAAGGCCCAGTTGGATAATATTCATCAAGAGCGCTATCAAGGGGCGGCCGTACGTGCCAGAGCTGAAGGATTTCTTTTAGGGGAGCAGCCCACAAAAAAAAAAAAAAGAGACCCAGGACGAAACACGGCACGCAATTACCATAGAAATCTTAGAAATAATGCACAACAACTTGATAATTACTGACCGACAAGCGATACGAGGCGTCTTTGAAGAACACTATCCGCTCCGTTCTTGAAAAATCAGCGGATCGGAAAGACGAGGACTGCCTGACGAAGCTTATAGCGATGCTACCCTGTTTGACAGAAGACCAGAAGGTGAACCTTGGAGAAGCTCTTAATTTAGCTGAAATCGAAGCTGCCGTTGACGCTCTACCTCAAGAAAAAACGCCTGGCCCAGATGGGATTATTTACGAATTTTACAAGTTACACAAGAATTCAATATGCCCATTGCGGCTGAACGTTTTTCAAGAGGTGTATAACCTAAACAGGCTGCCACCCTCCTTTTTGTGTGCTCACACCATTTTAATCCCAAAGAGTAAGGACGTTGGCAAACTTCGCTTGTTTTGTGGCCATCGACCTATTTACTTTGTGTAATGTTCATTATAAGGTTTTCGCAAAAATATTCACTTATCAACTGCAGAGTGTTGTTCATGAACTTTTTGGTTAACATCAAACTTGCGGAATTAATGGGAGGTTCATACAAAATAACATTCATGTCGCCCGTAGTATGTTAGAGAGTGTATCGAGTGATAATGATCAAATTGCAGTGCTCCAAATAAATTTCGAAAAAGCGTTTGATCGGGTTCAGCATGGTGTACTTTACAATATTTTGGCGCATGTTAGCGTTGAAAAACAATTAATTTTACGGGGAGTTGTGTCTTGTACTTGTAAAGTGTCTTGTACTGACTTCATACGAGCCTAATGATTAGTAACTCTGTTACGGAAAATATTCGGGTCAAGTCTACTGTGCGGCAGGGGTGTTCCTTATCTCCCTTGCTATTTGCCTTCTACCTCGAACCGCTCTGCCAAATTATAATTAAAAGTGGGAAAGTCACAGGTTACACCTTGCTTAGTGCGGAAACCAAAGTCTTGGCCTACGAAAACGACTTCGCCTACTTCCCCAAAGACAAGCCAGTATTAGCCACGCTGTTGCGCTCACGCGCAGTTTCTGCGCAGCCACAGGAGCTGCAGCGAATTTTGAAACGTGCCGAGGGTTCTTGCATGGCTCCTGGACAACGACACCCACTGTATTCAAAAGTATTGAATGGAGCCGTTCGCCATGTGGATACCTCGGTGTGCCTTTGCAGCACTTCAGGAACAGCACGACCTACTGGTCGGGAGTGGCAGCAGACCTGGAAAAGCGCACAAGGCGCTGGGTTCACCGAGATGTCTCCATCTTCTCAAGGTCGATCATCTATAGCAGGGGTGGCCAAGCTGCGGCTCGCGGCTCCCTCCCCTAACCCCCCCTTCCCCCCTCCCCCCCCGCAACCGTCCCGGTTTCACGAGCACTTCCATAAAAAGAGATATGGAACGCGTTTTAGATCTAAAGACAGTTTGCGGTTTGGTAGTCTTGTGCTACTGCTACTTCCTACGTAAAGTTGGACTGCTTTTGACTAGAATAGATTGAAAGTATTTCGAGTTTCGTTTATTGCTCTGAGCCAAAGTTTGCCCCCCCCCCCCCTCCCTCCTTCGCTGCTCTTGGAAGTTTCGTGGTTTTGTTTGCGGCTCTTAGGCCGGGTCAGCCTGGCCACCCCTGATCTATAGCGTGTTTCTGGCAACCAAGCTTTGGTATGCTCCGCAGGTTCTGCACTGTGCGAAATTCTAACATTCAAAAATTCCATCGTATATTTCCCCAATCGTCATGGCAACCAGTTCGACAAACAACCTTTTCGTCACATCTTAAGCTAGCGATATTGGTCTTCTTAATTTATTTATCACGCAATTAGTATCGAGATTTCTGTTTCTGAGGCAAGAGACACCCCTCATCCGTGAAATAAATGAGAGTACATTGGCATGTTACCTTCCTACTTTTTTCGTGTCAGCAGTTGGTTTCAGTGAACAACCAACGATATTTGTGGGCTATTTTGCGCTGTTTTACCTTTTCGTGAACCTTCTCGTTAATTATCTAAAAGATGTTGTTCAATACTTTTAATTTTTTAGCAGTCAGATTCTCCAGGAAGTATCTTGCTACCGTTACTAGAAAAAGTTACCGCGTGACCTTATGATCGTTCTTTTTCCAAGGCCAATTTATCGAACCATGTTTGGTGTGCCCCGGTCAGGATGTTTGGTGCCAAGTAAAAAAATAGGGCGTCCCACTAGCGGCCCAAACCTTCTTGTTTAAGTTTCATTTTTTTATTCTTCCCACCAAGGTACGGTTAAAAAAAAAGTATTTTTGTACTGTGAACGGAAAACTACTTGTTGTGTAAATCACCTGAAACTTAGGAGCACATTTTTATAAACTGTTAAGAGGCGTTTTTTTTTCTTTAAAGATGTGTTGAAGCGTATCTAAAAAACAAAATGAAATTTCTGCGCATTCAATACGGTTTTCGCCCATCTCCCCATCTGACTATACCTTGTGACCTCATCATGTTGTTAGGTCTATATGGTATATGAGGTATCAATTATACTTAAGAGAGGCAATTCCTGCACCCAGAACTACATGTTTGCATTTATTCAGTTAGTATAACAGAAGTAAACATTGTTTTCGGTGGTCGGGTAATTGTGCCCGAGTGGCTGCCGTCATTTAATCCCTTGGTGGAAATCAAGGAGATACCGACATGTACAGTGCCTCACTCTGCTAACTTGTGTGTGATATGTACTCGCGTCATACCTTTCGATGCAATAAAGAAGAAGAAAAATTTCCTGAAGAAGGGGAAAAAGGGGGACAAAGGACGAACACAAATCGCCAGCCACAGCTCCACTGCAAATGGAGACGTCCTTGGTTCTATACCTGGAACAGGCGGATTTTTTCAGTCGCGCTCCAGTCACCTAGTTGTGGTTGGAGTTTTCTGTTTGTCCCCTGTCCCTTGTTACCCTTCTCCAGGGATTATTTTCGGCATTCTTGCCCAGCTCGCTTGACCCTGCATTCATTGCATTATCATCATTATGGAAGGGAACGGCTGTATTACATAAGAAATGTTTCACATACTTCTATCAAGAAAAAAAAAAGCCCTGATAAGATGAGTTTGGTAAGCATAATGCAACGTGAAAGCAAAGCAATAACTACATTAGTTACTTTAATATAACTCGATTTTTTGTGTTATTTTGTCTTGTTTTTGGCACTGTCTTTTCAAAATAGGAGTAGAACTCTAATCATGGTCAAAAACAGCTGACCGAGGCTCCTCCTGTTCACTGCCCTGTGGCTATTAGCCACAGGGCTGTGAAAAGGAGGCGCTTCAGTCGGCCGCTAGTCAGCGCGGATGGTGGCCAGAAAGGGCAACTTTGGGAAGGCCATGTCACCGAGCGATGGGACACGAGCGCTGCGTTACAGTTCGGAGTGGCACTCGAAGATTCGAGCTCAAGACCGGGACTAATGATTGCGGCCGCGGGCCGTCTAGGAATCGCAAAAATTTCCCATAAGATGGCACCACTTGTCAAACCTAACCAACCGAGATTCTACCACACCTCAGTTGTTTCTCCTAGCCCACCGGAGCTAAGCAGTGAAGCTTGACGCACGCCGCCGGTGCTAAACGGCGAAGCTCGACGCCAAAGCTCTGACGCGAAGGAGCGACACTTGACCACAAATCGGTAAATTCGGAAGACAACATTCATAGTTCTCAAATATTAAAAAAAAAAAAGAAAGTGAATGCTTCGATCAGTAGATGTATAATGCGAATCGAATCAAATAAAGAATACTTTTCGCTAATTATTTAGGTTTCAAATATTCGCACACCTTCAATTTATGACATTCAAGCCGCTGTGTTTTCGAATAGTTATTGGCTTCCTTAATGTCCATCTTTGTTGTTGTTGTTGTTTTCAATATATTTCCTTTGTGAAATTTTTACCAGCAGTAGCAGTAGAAGTAGTAGATATGGCGCTTGTATTTTCAGTGCTAGTATCAATAAAGGTAAAGTAAGATTACAGGAACAGAATAATTTTATTTTAAACGTCTAATTTCTCATTCGTTGTTGGTGTTCGTACACAGGTAAAATAGTTAACTGCTTTGATCCTGAACTGTACAGGGATAATTCAGACGCAGCAGTACGGCGATAACGCGAAGTATTTAAGTGCGTCACAAAGTACCGATTACACCGCTGAGCGCAGGCACAGTACACTGCCCGTTTAAATCAAGCCGGTAGGTGTAAAATTGAACTTCCATTGTTATAGACGAGGGAATGTAAAGAAGATGTATTCTAATTTCCGACAAGCTCTCTTGCACCGCAATTGCGAACTGTGCAGACGAGACAACGAATTTCGTCTCCAAAATGAGGAATCCCAGACCACATAATAATATTCCAGTAAAAAAAGAAAATGTAATGTTTGCGTTTATTATTGTACTATTCACCTCTGCATCCCCTTCTCTCTCTCGAACTTATTTCTTTCACGAAAGAAATACGTACGTTACACGGCTAATTCATCGATATCGATTGCCATGCGTAGTATATATTTACGCAACGCGAGGTTCGCCAATCTGCTGGGGTTTTGCTTTGCTCGTTCGTTTTCGTGTTGCGCGCTGTTCGCGGCCTCGTTTCCCCTGAAGAATGACGGCCGTCAAGTCAGGCTACTTCAAAGTTCCGCCTCTTTACTCCTTTCCAGCTTATAATGGAGCGAAGAAGACGTTACGAGCGGTCGCAGCCAATCCAATGCCGTTTGATTGTCACGTGACCTTCTGCAGGGACGCAGCAACGACGCGCGGGGCCCGTAGTCGCGTGGAACTTTCACAGCGCCGGATTGGCTGGGATGACTCGCGTAGCGTTCAACGAGGTTCGTCGTCGTACGAGGGCGAAACGCCGGTATAACGACGCACAACTGCTAGTCTCAAGGAGCGCGTTTCCCCCGCTGCGCGAGTGTGCGGGGCGGGGAAGCGCAACGCGTGGAAACCGCACCGGCTGCTTGCCGCGCCGCGCAATCGTGCTGTAACTTTTTTTTTCTCTTCTTTCCGATGACATTCACAATTACGGGAAGCGGTTCTGTGAAACGTCTGAGGTAGTTTGAGCATGTCTTCAGGGAATACCTTTGTTGTGGTTTTTGTTGGAGGAAAGCTCTCTCAGCAGACTCGCGCCTTTTGAAGTTACGAACCCAATTTCCCCGCCCCTCAGAAAGTTCAGATTTGTTGGTACGGAGGTTTAGATAAGCGGTAAGTTGGGCTGTCTCGAAATAGCCTCCGCTGTCTTCGTTGCAAACTGGCAAATTTGGACAGTGTGACCGGGCTGCCATAGCCCGAGGCTCTTTACCGAGCCTCATGCAGTATAGCCATTGCAGGACCTATACGCCGGTTCTGTGCTCGCTCAGGTCAAGATGTGCAAAGGCAGCATGGATCGAGCCTAGGAATGGTCGCTGGATTCTGCAGCGAACGTCGTTCGACAAGCTGCGAGCTGCTATGGTCAATACATTCGGGCACTGCATGGGTTTCGGTATGGATCGGAATTGTACTCATGTGTATTCGTCCAACACATTTTCATTTTTAAGACTTGCTTCGGAGTGTAGTACGTAAGGATTCTGTATAGCCAAGACACCAGTCACAATACTTCGAAGAAGAGTGACTTCCTCCTGCCTCACGCCCTCTCTTAATATTCTTTCAACAAATTTGATTTTGACCATCCAGGCCGCGTGCAGATTTGTGAAATGAGTATACGTTGTTTTACATTCCCAGTTTACGTTCCTCGGTCCAGTTTTCTTAGTGTTTTTAGATGTTTTTCTGTTCCTTCCGTAGACCACTGAAATTGGATTTAAAAGAATGACGATTTTTTTATGATTGCAGTGCGTGACGTAAACGATTTCAAGGGGGGGGGGGGGCGGGCCCCATGCCCCCCCCCCCTGGGTACGTGCCTGCTTCTTACAGACCTATAAAAAGTTGCTCAGATGGTGTCATACACAAAGAGGTGCCCGTGTGGTTGTGGGAGCGCGAACAAACGCAGAGAGAAGTGATATTATGTCGCAAAAGATCAGCTACTTAGTGTATGAAATATTTTAGACTTCTATGGCTCGCCAGGTGCCAAATACAATGTTTTTTTTTGTTTTTTGTTTTTTTAAGGGGGTTAAGTCTGCAGAGCTTTATAACATGGCTGTGCACCGATTAAAATTTTTTAACCGAATAATCAGGTATAGTTAATATAATTAAACGCTATATCGGTCTAATATAAGCTAATATGGAGATTCTGTTGTTGAAGCATGGCAAAACATCTAAATATTACATTGCATATTTTGAAAACTTAAAGACGCAGGAACAATACGTTTTAGTAAAGTAATTTAATTTCATTTATTGGTTTCTTTGGCTTACCCTTCAAATGCTATTGGCTGACAGCAAACATGAAAAAGAGGATGCCAAGAATCGTGCCCACCATTTTACTGACGTCAAGTTAGCAGAGGCTTATGCGCTAGGCTGTATACTTTCCGGTTTTAACCGAAAAACACCGATAAACATCCGCCGGTGTCGAAAACACAAAATTGGTTAAAACCAAGAAAGACCGTTTTTTTTTCTTATTTTCGAGCAAGCGCTGGTGTTTTCACCGATAAAAAACGGGTTCCGGAAGAAATGTCTCCGAAAAAATTGTCCCTGGAAAAAATGTCCCCGTAAAAAAAGTTCCCGGAAATTATGTCCCCGGAAAAAAAGGCCCCAGGTGGAAAGCAGGTAAAAATGTCCCCAAAGGGTTCTCTGTCGCTGGGTCTTCCCTGATTCTGATGGCCTTCGGGCGGTCCTGTCATTGTCCGGTCACAAATGACCTGACCCGCCTAGAGGTAGAGAGGGAGACTGGAAGTCACACAAAGCAACCGAAGTAATCTATTGTGGGGTATTTTGTAAACCAAATTATTGTGTTTGCCAAAACCAAATTACTGTTGTTTTTTGTGTTTTTTTTTTTCACTGTGAAATAAACATTTATAACACTTTTAGCCAAAATCAAATTATTGCGTTAGAGGAAATTTGAGAGGTACTCGTGTACCATTTCAAAATAAGTAAAAAGCGCGACACTGTTAGCAGGTACAAGCGATGGCTAGATATTTTTTCTCCTTTTCTCGTAGAAACGAAAGGTTGTCATCAAAGTTATCATAGGTTCTTAAAGTGCTCATTTGGAGATACAGTACAGACGGCAAAATTTCGTTCCCACTAATACTTGTTTTAAGTAAAATTTGAAAATGCGCCGATGTCGTGTTCGTGCTAACAGTGTCGCGATGTGTATCTCGTGGAATCGTATATTTCTTAATTTGTTGGGGCCGTCTTTTCCTACTTGCCACAGGGTGCCTTTTTCACAAGGACATATGACCGGACCGCCCGAAGGCCATGAGGATCTGGGAAACCCAGAGATAGAGAATCCTTTGGTGACATTTTTTCCTACTTCCCACGTGGGGCCTTTTTTTCCGTGGACGTATTGTCCGGGGACTTTTTTCCGGGGATATCTTTTCCGGGGACATTTTTTCCGGGGACATTTTCTCCTACACCCATAAAAAACACCAATAAACATCCGCCAATAACAAAAATAAAAATCGTTAAAGACACCGCTTTCTAAATATTTTTTTCCTAGCAATGTTGCTTTTTTTTTTACTGAAAAAATCCTACGCAAATTTCTGTCAAACACATTATCTTACCCGGAATCATGTACTTTTCCTGTCTTTCTTTTGTGACCTACGTTGTCTTGGACTCTTGGAGGACCGTAGCTTTGTTTCACTGTTCTTTCAGCGGTCCTCCAGGGCCGCCGAGCTTGAAGATCACTATCAGCGGCCTGACAGGCCAGCCACAGCTGACCAGTACTGTCCCAACCTCGCTGGACGTTTTGGGGCTTCCCGTGTCCAGCGCAAAATTTGAGGGAGCATTCTCGAAATAGCACGTCGTCAATAGGAATGAGTGGGCGTCAGTGACAGACACAAGCATTTGCATGCATATACTACAATAACCAAGTGTGAAAGAGACTGTGTAAAAATGTAAATAAATTCAGTGGTATACTGTCTCACCTAGTATGGATATTGTTAGCCGCGCGGTAAGCGCGACTGTCGCTTCAATGACGCCGCGCGGCACGACGCTCGTGCAGCAAGTTCTATAAGGCAGTCAGGCGTCGCCGCACTTCGCAGTTAGTCCATGCTAGTGAGACAGTATAGTTTATCCGCCCCCTTTCCCGACAATCACCGTTTTTAGCGTCTGCACGAGAGAACTCACCGAAAAGCATTGGTATTGGTGAAATAAAGAAACACCGATAAACACCCGCCGATTTTTGCCATAAATAAACACCGAAAAGTATACACCCTACATGCCTCGCCCCCCCCCCCCCCCCCCCCCCCCCCAAATCATGGACGTTCCAACCACCTCAGCAAACCCCCCCCTCCCCCTTTTCCCCTGAAAAAAAAAAAATCCCTGTCTATGCTTTTGCTATGAAGCACTAGTGAAGTTATTGAAAGGAGTTCTATATATGTATTATTTATTCAGATAACAAATTAAATAATCGATGCCAGTGTATCTGACAATCTCTGCTAGATCTTAATTTTGGCGATACCATATTTCATCTATTTATTCTTTTACAACCTAAATGCGGTTATGCTCGAAGTTTAGGTTTCGGTCACAATGTTTGACGAATTTAACGCTAGAAATTCGATCTTGAATGTTTCAACAATTAAGCATTTACCAAGACATCATTTTAACAACTAAAGAAACCAGAACTAATTCGATATCACGATTTGACTTCGGACACAACACAAGTCTAAAAGAAACCTAGGTTCGTTCTTCGTTGGTTTTACACCGACATCTCGATGAAAAATGAATCCCGCAAGCGCAAAGAAAAATGAACCCAAAGCACGCATGTTTCTACGGCAGCCAGATCCGCAGCAGCGCAGGCAGCAGCCGCAGAGCCGCAAAGCCACCGGCCGGCCGGCCGGCCGGACGCGGCACCGGCTGCCGGCATACCAATCTTCAAAGTGTGCTGGCAACAGCGGGCGACCGCGCATGCGCCTTGCACACAAACCGGAATTCGTCCCGGGTGCGGAGGTCTCTTCCGTGATGTATCTGTCCGTGCGACGAGCTCCGAGTTTCGGCTCTATTTGAGGACTTCGAAACAAATAGGACGAGCGACGACAATCTCAAGTGGGCTACCGCGTTAACCCACCGCATCGGATACGTCGCGTAGCCGCTCGGCTCTTCTCGGGACTCTGAAAATTCACGCTGGACTAACAACTCGAAAGCCCTGGCTTCTCCGCTACACCAGGTAAACCCATAAGCCTCTCTCGGGCTCGGGCCGTTTCTACGACAGTTTGAAGGGTGAAGCCTTCGCCAGTGTGCAAGGACAACATCGTTCGAGCTCCTGACATCGTCTGCGGCTCTCATTACGATTCAAACCGGGCATGTACGACCTGTTTTAGCGGCGTGGTATATCGATTCGTGTGTCGTAGAGCCAACGCGCACTGTGTCCTCGGGGTTCGCTTTCGTGTCGGTGTTTCGTCTTAGGCTTATCCCTGGGCGAGTTTAAACTGAGAGTGTCCCCCTGGGCGCCAAATATAGCGCGACACGCGACTTTAATTCCTCCCTTTTTGACCCTAGTCGAGCTCCAATGCGCTGGCCCGAAGCGTACGCCGAACGGGGAGCTTTCTGGGCCGCTGCGACGGTGCGAGATACGTTTTTCCGTGCAGTCTCCGCTATCGATTGTCTTAGCTGGCACGTAAGCTTAAGTGCGGTGAAATATCTTCTTCCCCTTTTTCGCCGATTCGGATTTTGCGCGAGTGGTATTCTGCCCGCTTTTGTTTCGCAAACGTCGAGACTAACGCCGAGCTCGTTTCCTGGCGTTGCAGCTCGCACGGCAGTTTTGGACGCCTCTTGCCTTCGCGGCGCTGGCTGTAATCAGTTCATAATGTTTCTACTTTGCACTGATGTTGGGTGGAGCCCGAAGCGAACCGATGGCATTCCTCGTGCGATAAACATTGCCCGTTCAACCAACCCAGAACTCTTTGTAGTGACAGTAGATAAGATAGTGACACCGATCAGTTTGTCAAGTGACGACCGGTCCCAGTGTTTCCGTCGGGGTACGCGTGCCACGCTTGCCGCGTAGATTTAAAACACTGTAACGTTAACGCTCGTTACGTAATCACACTAGATACCTAATCGCTCCAGATAAGCATCGTTGTATCGCATCCGTCGTTACATCTGTTGTTTTTCTCTCTATCACTCTGAATAACGCAGATTGCAAAAAACTATTCAAGTATGTTTTTGGAACAAGCAAGGCACACTACTGTGCGAGACTTCAAACAGCTGCGCAGTGTATCTTTGTTAACTCGTTCATTGACGCTATGTCGCTTTCTGTGTCGACTCGCACCTTTTCTGTATGGGCCGAGCAGGTTGACGTTGCTGCATGTCGGACCATATCGTTCAAGAGCTTCGTTCATTTATTGTCTCCAGAACTTGTGGCCATGTAGGTGTGTGAGCACTGCGGGTCGAAGACTATATTTACCCTGTCATGAGAAAATACTACTTAGCCGAGACATATAGTCTGCCCGTCAAGCCACAGCTGCGTGCTAATGTGATGCTGAATATTAAAATCTACTTAAACCTTGCATGGTGAGCACTTGGATAGGGTAAGAAGTCTCAGAATTTTGGCTGTGATGCGTGCAAACCATAGAACCTCATATGGGCCGTTTAATTTTGCACTCAAAGAGAAAGCGAATAGATTCCAGGATTTGCTCGTGTCGGTGCCATTCTCTTTACAAAGTCGATTACGGCCTTCGGCCACCTGTTTGACACAAGATATTGGGTGCAGAAACCACGCCATTCTGGCAGTTTTGTGCAATGCTTCGATCGGCCTAGCTTCGACCCACATTTGTGCACATCGTTCTATTACCAAATTGAGCAGCATTGTGTACCTTATGAAGTGAAAGGATGCTACTGCAATGGCATACAAATCATGCTGTTTAGCAAACGAGTCCAAAAAGAAGGAAGACCAGCGGAGCTGTACTCGATACGCTGTGTGCTTCTTCTTCGTCGTCGTCTGTTTTTGGCGCTGTTTCTTACGATCAATTCCCACCAATGCGCCCAACTATCCATGCTTCTATTATAGCTGCAAAGTCTGCCGCCATCTATGAGCGACGGCGGAAACCATACTGGTTGTGTGCTTGCCGCCGTCGCTTATAGATGACTGTAGCTGTCTAAGTAGGTTTGTGTCGACATACATGGACACTATCCTGGGGAACCTAGCCCTTAACAGCTCCGCTGTAAAACACACTCTTGAAAGCTATACCAACTTGCTTTGGTTCTAAATTAAAATCCCAGATTGCCGAGCCTCGATTAAGAGGCTGCCTCGTCGACCTCAAAGGATGAAATGCTGAAAGGGATGTAGAGTTGGCATTCGACATAGACATATGTGTCGTTGACTCTGCACGACTTACACTGACACAGCTCCACTTCGCAGCATTACAGCATCGTGCCAGTAAATAACCTATGAGAGTGTAATACAGTGGTAGTGTCGGTAGCAACACAGCCCATGAACGCCTAAAGGCCCGTTCACACTCTTGCAGCCGAGTAAGACCGAGAGAGACGAGATCTGTTAAAACTTCTTGAAATTTTTTAGGACGAGGGAACACACTGGCATTCTGGCGCCATCTATGCGGTGACCCTGGAACTGCGTTTCACAAGAGCAAAGGTTTTGCGGGATATCCGAGGTCAAATGTGCGTAATACCTATAAGAAAGGCTCATTTATAACATTTGACAAAAGTTTGCCAAGCCAAGAAAGAAAGGATAATGCGTGAGAGAAATAGAAAACATGCCGGACTGCCAAGTTTACACATCTACCCAATAGATGGCGCCAGTGTGTCCTTTTGTTGTAAGAGATATTAAGAGGTTCTAAGGCCCCTGATTTCAAGAGGGCGCAAGAGTGTGAACGGGCCTTAATGGCTGGTGCAGACATTTGCATTTGACTACGACAAGATAACACACTGGCGTCGTCTGTCGGGTATTCCTCGCCCTCTCCTGATCTGCACAGGTTTCCTAAACTGGACTGAAGGTTTCGCACTATCTCCGAGATCAAATGTATGCACTATCTACGAAAATTGACCACTTTTAACATTGTCAGAATTATTTCGAGCCCACGACGGAAGAGTAACACATAAAAAACAAGGAAATAGCAGCCACATTTTGAAGCATTGAACCTCTATATCGGGGTGCGCAGCTACCTGGTATGGCATGTACTGAAGATCTATGTCAGGCGTGAAGTCTCGACATGATTTTTATGTTTACATGTTGCTCTTCGTGTGTGCCATAGAATAAAGCCTCGTTTTGTAAATTGTATTTTTTTCGTTGAAATTAATTGCAATATGGGTTTTTGTTATGATCTGTATGACTCTAAAAGGTGTTTCACTGATGTATGATTAATTTCAATCTGTGGTATTGGATTTAAACCTCTACAGTGGTTGTTCCTGCTTCTCTAAATATATTTGACCATTTCGGTTCCTGTACAGGCTCTAAATGGAACGAAATTACTTGGCTGAAAGCAGTCAAGCAGGTTGTCTGTGTGTGTGTTAACAAGGTGTCAAGTCGTGCCAGAGCACAGAGTGACACAAGCCCCAGAAACAAGGCCACGCCTGCTTGCTTTTTCACCCCGTCTCGATTGTGCCTGTCGACTGCAAACGAGACACCAATCAATAATTGGTTAATTATGACCTCGGTTTTCAAATGGAGGTGCAAACCAAGGTTCCGTGTTTGTTTTGGACACTTTGTTAATTGCTTCCATTGTCTGCTTTGCGTGCCACAACTGTCGTCGAGCAAAGTACTTCTCAAAGAGCCAGTGTGATCAGTACTCACGCTTTGACAAGCTCGTTTCCTACTGGTGCACTGTTTTTGTAGGTGTTTACCAGCAAAAAAATTTCAACATTGCTAGACTCCGTTTTACCTTGCGATGTACTGCAGCAGACATTACGAGCAATTCCAGTCAATCCAGCTTTGCGAACTATCACGGGATTACATGCCCCGCATGTCGCAACGCTCCTCCTGGAGGTCACGTGACACTCTCGTGGCCTTGGATTGGCTTCAGTGGCTCATAGCGTCCTCTGTGGTTCATCGTAAGGTGAAACAGAGTTTAGAGACTAGGACATTCGCTGTTCCTGGAGTAAGTCGGAATCTCGAAAAATAATTGTGACTGTCAATCCGATTTTTTACATCATTGCTTTGCATCGATAGTAAGTGGAAGCTTGTTGGGCTGGTCTTCTAAGGGCAGCGTCTTCTCGTGCAGGAGAGTCAGGCCTCCGCCATGGCGCCAACGACGATTGAGACCGTCACCGTTGTCAGGCCGCTGAAGGTGAGTGACTTGCTCAGGGTCCCACCGATTTGCATCGAACACAAATGTTTAGTGTCGCCGTAACATGTTTTCAGAGGTAGGACTCATCACAGCGCGACCTTTTTAATCGCCCGCCTGACAGCTTCCACTGACAAACCCCCTTCCACCAAGAACTTGGGTGCTGTCCGACGTTGGCTTCGTTCAATGACTCATTATTACATCTTTTGTTGCATTAATTAGAGGCTTGGCCTGTTGTGGAACACTTTTCACCTACATCCATGATGCTTGGCTGGTGTTTTGTTTGTGTTGTCATCAACTCTAATTCTCTAAATGATTCAATCATAAGAGTCTGTTAAATGTTGCAAAGTTACGAGACACAAGCCCCATGGTCACATACAACCACCGAAAGCACCTGTTGGGGCTCCACCTACTTTCGAGCATTCAGTCATCTGCAGTTCTTAAATCTCCTATCAATGTGTATGCCATACGAATAGCATGGCATTTCAGTTGCAAGTTTTTGTGCACTATGAGCTCTCGAGTCTCTGTATCACCTAATAGCTCTTCAGTTGAAGACGGCGCAGAAACGCTACACAAAGTGTATGCCCTTGGGGCATCGGCAAATTCTGGTGCAGTGTTCAAGACACTAATTTTTGCCTTCCCCTGTTCAGAGCCTATACCGGTCATGGGACATGTTCATGCAGCCTGCGTTGGGCAGTGCTTCAGTTTGGGTCAGCTCCTCCCAGGTTATTACGCCAAAATATTGTCCACCAATATGAGGATTTCAACTGCTGGAAAAGTTTAGCCACAACCTGTACTGTTAAGTTAATCTGTGCTGCTTATAGTCAACATAGGTTACTTGAAGTTGTGGCAGCCTGATCATCTTTTGCTCTGTTAAATTGCGGTAAACAAAGGTCTAAAAAGGTTGTGAGTCTGCATTTATCTGCTTACATTTAGGATGTGTCATTCTTCCAGTGAGTAGAATATGTTAACACAAACCTACCAGAAAAAAACAAAAAAAAAAAACAGGCCATGCTGGTCTGATCTGCGGTTGTACTTCTGGTAGCTACATGCATATATTTACTATTCTCAAAGTCCAAACACAATAAACAATCATCTTTTTTCTTTTCCCTTTTTTTTTCTGGAGGACAGTGCAGAGAAATTTTGAAGCACTTTATTTTCCATTTTGGTACACGAATTGAACAAACACTGTATAACATCTTGACGAAGCAGAATCCCTTGCTCTCTTGTGCTCGAAAGACCGATTTGTTTTTAGTATTTGGCTCCTATGGAGGTAAAGGTTTCTTTCGTTATTCATTTGGCTCAGTGCAACGCTCACTGTGGCTCAGTTATTGTGACCTGCACACCATCTTTCCTTTTTCATCGCAGTTTGAAGTTCGTAGTATGTGTTGTATTCATTAGCAATGAAAACACGAGAATTCGCCCCAGAAATATGCTTGTTGACATTAGTTTATTGTTACTGCACATGAAACTTCTCTACACTGCCTTTAATTAACTGACTAGTGCTACTTCTGCAGGAAGTGTATTTTTGGGAATAGTGTACCAACAGTACAATCATCAGTGAGGGCGTAACTGCAAGGATTGATTCCGTTCACAGCTAACCTAATGCGCTTTTTAAAAGTTGGGAGATGAAATTTTTTTTTAGGGCAATGAATTCATGATTATTTGGTATCTTTTTACGATTACTCAAATTACACTGTCACTCAAACTAGACCACCACTCAAACTACACGCAGGTATGTCATGGTGCCAGTCATACTTAACGATTACCAGTTCTCACGTAGTTTAATGGAAAGGGAAGCTGTAGCAAAATATATTTAGTAATCATAGCTTCCCACTTCCTCTGTCGAGGAAATACAGGTGTGCGTTATATCGGGAAAAAATATAATAGGTTCCACTATCTTTCCACGCTCCAATTGAAGAGTAATTTGTACTTGAGTAAGTCAGGATAACGACCACTTTGAGAGTGCGGTCCGTGAGAACCCGCCGATAGCAATAAAGAGTGGTTAGAATTTTTTTTATGGTTAATTTTTGTTTTCGCCGGCGTTTCCGTCTATAACCAACGCAGGAAAAACGTGCCAGGGCGAGGCATGGGCAGTTGGCTGTCGAAATTGTCGCACTGATGACAGTATAACAATCTAAAGAAGATAAAAAAAAATTAAATAAAAAAGGAGTGACGGGTTTTAAGAGGAAACGGTGGTGGGGGTTACAAATTGGAGCGTTGGATTCTGTCGTCAACTGTGGAGCGTCGGACGGCCATGGGAATGCGGCCTCCTTTTTGACAACAACCCCGGGGAAACCATTTTCGTGTGTGTGTGTTTACCGTCGCGTTGCTCTCTTTAGAGGTGTCAGGAGTCGGCCGCTTTGCCAGGACAATGTTCTTATCACAGTGGTGGAAAAAAATGTGCTTTATTTTGTTGTTCGCTTTTCGTACATTATTTTCTTCATTGCTTTTCCCTCTGAAGAAGCGGGGATTTGTCTGCGAGGCGGCGTGTAATGTCTACTGGGAAAGGAAAAAAAAATATAGCGCATTAATGGAGTAGTGAATGAGGGCCTGTGTGATACATGGCTGCGCCCGGGGCTAGGGACAACAGACGGCAGGATAGGGTCAGACAGACGGGGGCTGGGTCTTCTCTCGTCTGTCTTACCCAGTCCCATCTGTCGCCTTCTTTTCCCCTGGACTCGGGTGCGACATTGTGGTAGCATACTCTGTTCTCCATTAAGCTGACAGTGGGGCGGAGGCTACGTGCTCGAGGGACCAAGCACAGCTCCATCTTTCGCCACGTGATCACTTTCCGCCCATACCCGTGTGCAGAGAGCAGGTGATGAGAAGGGAGCGGTTGATCGGATCGGCGGGCGCGTATCTTCACCGTGCTGTCAGCTTAGAAAGGACGAAGCATATGTGAACCTTATTTCGACCAGTTCCCAACGCTCACTTTTTTCTATTTTTATTTGTTTTATCACACGAGTAGGGAGAAAACCTAGAATGGATAGGAAATTGGTATTCAGCGTTGGGGTTGCCTTCACTCCTATGTGAGCTCAAGCAAAGGGTCTGGCTCGAACATAACTGGAAAGAATCAGAGCGCCAAAGGACAACTTTCAAACGGGCCCAGCGTTGCCGTTTTGTCTCTTCTACTTACCTCGAGGAAACACGGGGGTGGATGGCGGACGGGGTGACTTCGTTACCGCGGTTACTGCCATGCGCTATAGATGGATTGTATGTCATCTCATCGCATCAAGCTTGTGGTCATTCTGCATCATTCCTCTTTGTTCTTCCCGAGAGAAACAAATTAGATGGCATGAAATCCATGCTGCAGACGGTGCGGGCTGAGCAGCACGGACACCTCTATTGTCGCTAGCGTGACGTCAGCACGAGACGTGTGTTCACAACTCCAACCTCGTACCCCTTTCTCCTGTTTCACGTTTCGGCCGCCAGGCGGCACCCGTTTTTGCCGCACACTTGCATAAGCGGTGGCTCCCCGCTTCTCACCTTCATGTCTTTTCCACTGGGTGGCGTCGCCTCCCTCGGAGTTGAGAGTGTACCTTGCCCAGTAATCTTAGGGAGGAGTGGTTCCGCGAAAAAAAGATGAAAAAAAAAAAGCCCGACAAACGCAGGGTTCACTGCCCGTGTATCGGCGTGGCGGCGGGCCATAAAGTTTGATGCGGGCTGAGATAGTTCGCGCCCGCGTCGAAGATGGCTGTTGCGGGGAGAGAATGCCTCGTACCGGTTGCCGCAAGCTGCCAGTAATCGGATCATCTGGGCAATGAATCTCGCGAGACAATCACCCTCGCGAAATGCGCCGGAACGTTCCACTCTTTCTAACGTGGGGCCACCGAAACTTTCTGAGAGGCTGTCGGTGAAGGATGGCGTATACTGTGAATTTGAAATGGTTCGTAATACATGACGCGTCGCTTGTAAAAGTATAAAATTAACCGGAAACGAAAATATAGGGGGAAACTTAATTTACGCGTTCAATAACTAAGCGCTAAAGGCTAGAATTTCTTGGATGTTAGAAGACTCCGACCATAAGAGATCAGTGATGTGTTAAGGACGTAGTAGATAATTCGCCTCGAGCGCCAGCTTTCTGCCTTTTGATAGCACTTCGGTGCACGCGCAGCCAAAGCGCGGTAAAGGGAAACGAGCTCGTGCTGGAGGCAGAACGTCTAGTGGGTTCTTAACATGTCACCATTGCAGCGTCCGTAGCCACAAATGCTCATTCCATCGAAACCGACGCGCACCAGGCAATCAAATGGCAATTTGCTATAGAAGTAGGAAATGACAGCACAAAATCGCAGCACCAGATGGTTAGATGATGAAGCTGTCCAAAGTCCCATCAGGGGCCCTAATCTACGCACGGTAAGACCAAGCGGGATGGGTGGATCGGGACATCGCCACCTGCTGCGATTGGCCTGCTCCGTATATGCCGCTGACCAATCGCAGCAGGCGGCGATGACCCGGTTCCTTGGTCCCGCCATGTAGCGTAGGAACCCTCGTTGGAATGAGTAGTGAATAGACGCGTTAGAATGCGGGACGCCGTCGTCAGGTGTTTGGCTACCGCATTCGAACGCATTCGACAAGTGCAATGGAGACAAAGGCATCTAGCTTTAGGTCTACTCACTGATCATTCCAACCAGAGCTCGGCATCTGACTTCGACCCATGGGAAGCCAAATAACTCGGCATCGTAAAGGAACACCGACCGGCGCTTGACGAAGTCAAGGAGACCGACGTGTGGAATGTTGGCAGGTTGCCTGATGTCTGCCGGGTTTTGCAGACCCCGGGGTGGGGTGCGAGGTTCCCGGGCGGCCGCCACTTCCGCTCACCATCATCATCATCATCATCATCAGCCGACTTGCTTGTTTGTCCACAATGACAGCCTCCTACTTCGAGCGTGTCTGAGTCGTGAAACACGCGCGCAAAACATCACGGGCCCTGTTTCTTTTTCTGTTTACGTACTGCAGACTATATACCGCTGGTACACCAAACAGAAAGGTCTAATTTAAAGCGAAGAAGTAATATCCGTACCGAATTCCCAAACAAACCGAGAAGTTGGCAACAGTAAGCGAACACAGGAAACGTTTCAAAATCGCAAACATACACGCGCGGCGTCAGTGAACAACCTAAACAAGTGACAGGGTTGGAAACAAAATAGCAGAAACAATAAAAAAAATTACAGCTCAGCATATTCCGAATCCCTAGTGATGAAGCATCGTTCGTAGATAAAACGACGCAAACAGCTATAATGTGCCATGTCGCTGGACAGCTAGAAAACCAGCGACCATAAAATCATTTGTACTCTAAGTCATCTGCTGATGAAGCAAAGTATACAGAGGGAATGACACCTGAGGGAACACAATTCCATTCGTTGATTGTGCTTTAAAAAGAGAACGAGGGATTCGTTCGTGCAAAGCACGCTATTAAATAATGCTGAAAAACGAGTGATTTCAAATACGTCTGATTGAAGAGACAACTTTAGGTTATGGAGCAACCGCAAAAATTTAAGACAGGCTATATTATTCTACGGCAGTGTTCGTCTTTCGTTGATGTTCCTCCAGCCAAGGTGGTGAGACTGTTCTGAGCAAAAAATTCAATTAATTGATCTCCATACCACGCCTATACTTTTTCTGTGATATTTTTCAGAATTCGCTTTTGTGTATGTGTCCCGATTAGGCTACCATATTTTAGTTTTGGTGCAATAAGAAAATCGTACGATAATAATCTAATACTCAGAGTGGCATTGCTTAACTTGTGCCTTAGAAAACTCGACTTTAGCTTTTCTTTCGTTGAGCCCCTCCAACTGTGACGCTCTGCGGCACGCACGTGTAAAACATCGTTCGACATAATTTTAGTGGTGTATGCTTCGGTAAGAAAGATGCAAATTTTATGTCTTTCGCGTGCTAAATGTAGGTAAGTGTAAATTAAAAAAAAAAGTACATGGTTTTACTTTACTCTCAAGTTGTTCGTCCCGTATATCGCACCGATAACCAGCGATTTGTTAACGAATTGAGTGAAGAAAAGCGAGAGAAACAAAAGGCGACTTTTCGAAATGATGAAGTGCAAGTGAAAGTGGACGCTTCAAGCATCCCTTCCGAAATTCAAGGGAAAGATTGAGGAAGTGTATTCTTAACTTATACAGTCGCTATAAAAGAAAGAAAGAGAGCGTTGATATTAGTGAAAGAGTGAACGATTCCCCTCCCTACACTAGCGCTTGTGCACAGAAAGGAAAAGCTGAAAGCGTGGTGCTTGTCCTGCAGCTATTCCGTCTGTATCTATCAAAAAGGCCATGAAACGATTTTTCTACTTTCGGTAAATGCTACTCAGAATCACTCCCAAACGTTAATAACCAAATAAACTTGACTTAGTTTTTGTTTTTTTCCCTAAGGAATGGCAGTGGGCAAATAAGTTCGAGAAGTATGAGCATCGTTTATCCCCTCAACTCGGAGCCAGAACAAGCGGCCGCGTGGCCTGGTGCTTATCCTATGCCTCCAACGTTAATCACAGCAACGCGCTGAGCTCGGCACCTTAGCAAACGCGTGCCGAGCTCCAGGCAATGTTACAGTTCGGCTATTCTCATCACCGTATGTTGTGGACGCGAGCCACTTCCCAATTGTCCGCCCCGAGGCAGTGATAGTTACGAGCCGAAGTTGAGTGCTCACGCAGTTCTCGCGTCCAATCCACGAGCCTCGGCTTTGGGAAAGCAAGAATGAAACAGTCCCTCTTTATCCTTGTAACTTCACCGCGACCAAGAAGCTTGTGTATCGGTGGTAGCACGCCTCTGTAAAGTCACGAACGTTTCAACCCGATATCATGTCATGACCAATTTTTGAGACTGGTCCCCTACTCACAGTGGCGTTTGAGTGCGTTTGACCGCGTTGCGGCATGCGAAAAGCCAGGACATCCCTGCTTCTTATGTTGCGTGCCAAGCTATTCCTTGAATTCGGTTCCACGCTTCATATGAGCACAGATGTGCCGGCTATTCGCTTTGGTGTCTCGACGCAACGCAGTCCAACGTACGTGTGCGTAGGGGCCTCTACGTTTTCCTGCGTTACGTATAAATCACCGAAACATGTCGCGTGCCACGTAATCACTGGCAGCAGATGTCCCAATGATTTGTGGCGTAAGCAGACGTACGCTTTTGTAACGTAACATAACGTGACGTAACAATGCGGGGCTGTGTAAACCAACATTTAAAATGTTTTTTTTTTTTTTTTTTAGGGGGGGGGGGGGGGGTGTGCAGCATTTGTACACGCGACGCGCAGAGGGCTCCATTTGGAGGTACCAGGCATACCCAGCCGCCCATGATTTTTTTTCCCTCATTTCTATGCGCATACCTTTACCTGTCCGCGCAGGGTGCTCGTGTCGCGAATTGTTCGGCGTCCCCGGAGAGAGACAGACGGTCTTGGCTTTGTGCGGGGGCGAACAACATGGCGACCCCCGCAGTCTCCCCGCCAGGTACCAGCGGGTCGTCGTTTCGTCCCCCGCGGGACCTCTAGCCTTCACGGCCGGAGAAAATGGACGCGCTTTCCATAAATGCTTTCGCTGCTCCGCTCCGTGTTTGGCCGCCCCTCTCTCTGAGAGAGAGAGAGCGTGTTCGTATTCTTCGGTTCACTTTACGGTGGAACGCTGCGAGCCATAGGAGCCAATCCAGTGCCGGGCGAGTGTCGCGTGACCTGGAGACACCGAATATATCCGCAGCGCTGGATCGGCTGGGATGGTCCCGCTATAGCGTCGACTGTGGTCCATGGCTAGGTGAAACGGAGTGTAGGTATTGCTTGTTAAACCGTGCTGTATATGCGCGCGTGTGGCGTTGCCCCCCGCTGTAACGTGCGTGAGAGAAAGAAAAACTCGCTGCCCACACTTTTTATTTCGTTTTTTTTTCTTCTTTTGTGTTTGTTGTTCGTCGCTGTCTTTTGTGGCCCCCCTACCTGTCCGCCGCCGCCGCCGTCAGTTTCGGAAACAAAGGGCTGGGGACGCCCCTTCTTTTGTCTCGATTTCGGATGACCATTTCTTTGTTTGCTCTCCGCGAAGGTGCGGGTTCAGTCTCGCCGTTTTTCTGTTTGTTTTGTTCTTTGAGCAGCTAGCCGACAGGTACGAATGACGCTGTTTCTTTTGTTTTCTTTTAACGAGGCAGGTGGAAGGTTACAAAAGGAAACACGTAACGTTTTGTACCGTGTATACAGGGGCAGCTTTAATCTGTATCCGTGCACTGTCGCGTCCGGCGAGGTCGTTATTAGCTTGGGACGTTTCTCTTGTTTATCGATACAACACGCGCGTGTACTTAAAAAGCATAGCTTAAGAAAAAAAAATTCTCCTGAGTAAACAGTGTGCCAATGTCAGTCCTCGTTTTACCGGACCACGCACAGGTGCATGATGGAGTGTTCAGGAACGAGGTGCACGGGGGAACGGGTCGCCTGTATTCGAAGGGCGACACGTAGTACGTGAGCCAAATTTTAAGCAAACATGAAACTTCGTACTTCGTTTGCCCCTTGAATTAGGGTACCATTTTGTTTAAATAAAGGTATAATTTCTTTCTTAGGATTTTTTTTTCTCAACTCTATATTTGGTCGCCGTCATATTTTTCAACTCGTATGTGGTCGCCGTCATCTGGCGTACTCCAGTGGAACGCCCCGTACGTCTTACAGAGGTTTTGGTTGCACGTAAAAATGTTTCCAGGTGGTGTCGATTAATCCACAGGTTTTCGCAGGGGCGTGGCTTCCGAACTAAACTTCCAAAATTTTATTTTTCTCTTCATTGTTCATATGTGTCCGATACCGGACTACTGATTCTCAACTTACGGGTATATAATTCCTTATTTTGACTTTTTAGTTAACGCGACGTCATGGTTGACATCACGCCGTTATATTTCTCTATAAACACCGCAAGGTTTTTGCGATTTTTTTTGTTGCTTATACAAGCTGTAGGAGGGTTACGCAGTTATCCCCAAAGTCTCCAACGCAAGTTTCAAAGCTCCCTTACCACGAGCGGAAAGTGAAGCAAAGCACGGCCCCAGACGCCGTGACAACTAATTAAAGGGAAGATGGGGAGCTTCTTGAAAAAATGAGTTAGAAGTGAATTCTAGTGTATTCTTACCCCTGAACCCGAATACCCAAACCTTTTGCTGCGCAAGTAGTGTGAAACGCGAGAAAACGCGGAATGAAAGTCGCTGTACGTGACGTCATCGACGGATCTTTTGGCTTGCCAAGGTTAGGGAGGCGGGGCTTCAGCCCTATTTTGAAATTGCTCTTATGGCTCTCCGGCGCGTCGCATTGAAATATAATTGTGATATCTGTTATTCTAAAGCGCCAAATGAACGCAATTCAAGCGTTTTTTCTCAAATGCAGAAGTGCCCCATCTTCCCTTTAACGGGCGAAATGCGAGCCTCTCCGTGTCCTTTTTCAGCATCGCGGTTAGCGCCGTACCTTCGTGTTCTGGTTACACCCCGCGGGCCGTCGGAAATAGTCCATTGTTCTCACGCTTGCTCGCCCCCTCTTCGCTATCGAGTCGCGGTCGACTGATCTTCCCCGTTTTTTTTTCATCTTTGCGGTCATTGTTTACCGGTGAGTGCCTGGGGTTCTTTGTCGCGTTTGCGGTGGACTGCCACGTGTCAGACCCGCAATGTCGGTTGCGCGAGCGACTACAAGGCGTTCTGGGTCGGACACAAGCCCCGCGCCAAGCTGCCGTGCAAACGTTGCCCTGAGTTGTGGGTGTCTGACGCGCTGATCAACGATCCTGTTTACGGACGCTCAAACCGCCGGTTCGTCGCACAGAAATTGCTGATACGGTTTCAATGGAACGATAGCACCTATCGTTCCATTGAAGTAAACTATCGAAGCACCTATCGTTCCATTGAAGTAAAATGATTTACGTGCAGTAAATATAACCTCATATATTTCGAAAAAACAACTTTTGACTAGCAATTGCTGTACGAAGCCAGAAATTGTCGCAGGGAAAATGACGTCACGGCAGGCACGTATCCGGGGGTGGCCCATGGGGCCCGGCCCCCCCCCCCAAAATCATCCATTTTGCTGGGACCTCCTCTCCCCTTCCACCTCATACAGCATTTTGTCATGGGCGGCCCCCCCCCCCCCCCCCCCGAAACAAAATCCTGGCTACCTGCCTGCGTCACGGGCATGTGAACAGTGCGTGAACCGTGCCAACGTGAGGATTGCTGACTCACCTGTGCGATTTTCGTTACAAATGAGCTGCGCTGAAGCCGTGTGCGGAATCCGATCGGGGCAGCTTACCTGTGCTTTGGAGACTGATTGACCGACCGAATCGAAATAATTTGATTCGTTGCATCAGAATTTTGCCCTTCGTGCTTTTGTTCGGGGATCATAGTCACTGTACCGCCTTGTTACATTGTTTGTTCGTGGGAGCACACTTGAGGCAGTCCTTGACACGCCTTTCGCCCCTTTGAATTTCATCTTTGTCGGCACCCGTCCCCCGCTGTCACTTTTTTGTTTGTTTGTTTTGTTTTGTTTCTTTTGCTTTTCTTTTTGCTGGCCTTTGGGTGCGGCAGACATACATCACTGCTCCAGACTCGATCGCCAGGGGGCGCCCGCTCCGGCCACGTGTCAGCTTTTCCGACGCCCTCGCGCGCGCCCTCTAGTGTCAGATGGAAATGTACTGGGCTGTTGTGGTGTGGGCGAGGCTCTGTCCCTCCCCCACGCTTTGGAATATTCACGCGATTCTGCGGCCCGTTTCTGATTCGATCGCGTTCGTTGTGTTGGGCTGAACGGTCACCGATGACGCCACGCTTGTTCGATGGGTGCTAAACGCTCGGAGTTTGCCCTGCCCCGCTTGCTTCGGTCTCGGGGGTTAGTGGGTGACGCCGGCGACGCCCCAGGAACGGTGTTTTGAGTGCAGGATGTGTGCGACCCGGTGTCGGAAACGTTTACTCGCTGCGAGGTCCTGTACGTTGACTGATGGTTTTGAAAGTGGTGGTATAATTTTGAATCGTAGTATAAGCGGAGGGGTTCCGGAAGCGCGCGGCGTTCAGCTTCGTTGTGAGTTTTTTTTTGTTTTTTTTTCCGCATCTGCGTTGGCGTTTGTTTGTGCGGGAGCACAGACCTGGGTGTTGTTGACAAACAAGTCGACGCTTGCCCACACCATATGGGCACACTCCGCCTGCGCAGAAACGATAATCGTGTGAATTGAAAATTCTGCGCGTATGCAATGAATGGATGGTATGGATGAGGCTGAACCCTTTGAATCGGGCGGTAACTTCCGCCACGTAGGCAGTGTATTTTGGTTTTTAGTATTCATTTAGCATGGAGTTATATATCTAAATATTTATTCTAGCGCCGTCCCGACAGCAGCGCAGCGGTAGTAATGTCAGAGCCGCGCGTTGTTGTATACTTCCTTTGTCTGATTTTTCACATCTCTACAGCGGACATACCAGGCACCCAGTAGGGCTGAGCTGACTACCTTCGCGCTGTTTAAGCATATGCACGCAGCATAACCATGTTTACGACATAGCGAACAATGAAACAAACAGAAAGAAGCTTCGTAAGTGCAATCATGACGCTGAGCATCACACATATCTTAGAGAGTTTTAGGGAATCGTTTTTGCCCATCCGATGCGGTACGCGATGGGCCCTCTGTTTCGCACTGCGCATGCGCTACTGCAGAACACTGGCATAATGCGCAGTTCGTACCGGAGGGCCCAGCGTACCGTATCGGATGTGCAAACTACGCTTCCCTAAAGCTCCATTATTTATTCTTGAAACCGGGTATTCCCCCGTTACGGCGGTTGAGTGTCTTGCCTTATTCAGCTTCGAGATGCAGATTTCACCAGTGATGACGTCTGAGCTCACGTTATCTAGATTTTCATCATCCCGAGGACAAAGTTGCTAGTCACCAAAACACTGCTTCCCTTTGCTGGTAAATTTGCTTGAATTGTTCGTTGTTGTTTCTTTCTTTTTTTGCGATACCAGTGATTGCGATACGTCTCCGTGAATATACTCTTACGGTGGTTTCGGTTCAGAATACTGCGGAAGGATTTACTTGTGTTCTACGTATGGTCCTCCAGCACTAAAGTTTCACGATGCAAACCTTACCGCTTTGTTGGGATTCAGCGACTGCCCCAGTAGAGCATGGCTGGGCAAAGATACGCCAAAAAGTATTCGGGAATACAAATACTAAGATACATGTGTTTTAATGCCCAAATACAGATACTGAGATATATTTGTCTTTTATGTAACGGGATATCCCCGAGATACTCCTGTAGAAACGACGAAAAAGTATTCCGGAGTACAGATACTTATAGAAATACATTTGTTCCCGAACGGTGCTACGTGGGGAGGATGTAGTTTGCGGCGAATGCGTATGGTAATTTATACTTGTGCTCCTCTCTTTGTGCAAATTTATGCACTACCTCTTACCTCGAACTCTTTAATTGTCATTAATGCCGCTAAAAAGCATGTCACCCATGTTAAACCACATGTTAGAGGCGGGGTTTATGCCGCACGTCCGGGAGCTACCGGCTCGTGACGACGACCATTCCCCGAAGTGAAGAACCCAGGGGTCCAGTGGAGGTGGAGAATTGGTAACGTAACGAACGGTTTAATTACATGGTTGCGATACAGTCGTCAAATCCGAGAGAACTCCTGAGCAGCCTCGCGCTCCGCCTTATATAGGGGTCCGTTTTCTCCTGCACTCCCCGCCAGGGCAGGCAGGTGCAGCGGCAACTCCGACGTCAAGTGCGTCGTAGCAGAGTCCGCCGCGTCGTAGCCAGAAGTGCGTCGTAGCCCTGGTCCTCCGCAATTAGGTCATGCCTCTCATCCCTTTCCTGAGCGCGCCAAGCCCCACGCACGCACACACGTCCCGTTGACGTCACGGACTCGTCGAGACCTGTCTCCGCAGTTAGGCCCGGCTCTCTCCCCTTCCGGGCGCACCAAGCCGCACGCACGCACACACGTCCCTTGACGTCACGGGCGCGTCGAGACCTGTCTCCGCAGGCGTCAGCACACGCAGGCGCCGGTTCCGTACTCCTCGAGACTCGTTTCGCGTAGGCCCCGTCCAGCAGGCGACGTTCCCGGACAGATCATGACTCGTTTCCGCCGCGTTGAAACTCGGAAGAAGGTCGCCGAAGGTTCCATTCTTAACACCACATAGGAACAGAACGGCAAAGACTGCGTACCAGGCTTGAGAAAAGGCGTCTTCCCGAAATGATCCCTGTTCTGCCGCGAGGGCGCATCTCAAATTGTCGTCTTTATGCTTCTGAGTGTGGGGAGATTCGTCAACAGGGCCGTACTTTTCTCCACTCAACTCCTTTACACCGTTCGCTCTGCTAAATTGAAAATGGAAATAATGGAGGGCTTTTAAGAGGAGCTGATTTTGTTATTCTTGCAAGTAACCTTCTTTAAACCACACATTATTTTCATGTTGGTGACCGAGATGGATCATGTTATGGGGCGGGTTCATATTATAAATTCGGAAACAACTTGCACGAAACAGATGTTTTCTTTTTGGCTTTTAGATGTTTCTTAAAAAGGACAACAAATGTAGCGAGATACCTAAGTCTGGCAGTGTATCGGGATACAAGCGACACATCTGAATAATGTTTTTCGCTACTGAGATACAAATGCATTTTTCAAATGTATATCGATACAGAGACACGGGTACTCGAAAGTATCTCGAAGATACTATCGCGATACATTCATTTTTGTATCGCGATACCGTCCAGCCCTGCTGTAGGGGCAAGCAGAGTGTCGTGAGATGGCCCTGGCTGGCGTGCAACGAACAACAGTGTGGCCTGTTGCTTTTTGATGATGCTAGTGACGCCGTTGGAAGGTGTCTTCGTTACCAAACCCCAAAAATAAAAATAAGAAATAACGTGGCGGCAGAATGCAAAGGAGTCGATGGCGCCTGGTTAATATTTGACGCGCTTAGCTTATAGCGACGCGGTTCGGGCAGAGATTGGGCGACATCGCAAATGTGCAGCGTCTAGTTATGGTCTTTTCTCTTTGAAAGCCCCTACATAAGCAAAATCCGCTAACGAAAAAAAAAGAAAGAAAAAAATTGGAGATGAAATA